>CM030858.1:10692800-10790300 GCA_018105865.1 Metaphire vulgaris
ATTTGCAAGTATCGGGGATGGGGTGGGGGTTGAAAGTTGGATATGCCGTGAAGTCCATTGCTAAGGAACTAACTGCATGCCGTTAACCCCCACACAGTGTTTTATCCAAACTCCAGGCCTTGGGGGGGAATTGACTTAGCTGGAGGGGAAGAGACACAGTCCAATGCAAACATTTGTGTCGGTGCTGGGATTTTTGTGGGGGGGCGGGAGTGGAATTTTTGTGGTTTTGGGAGGAAAATTTCCCCCTAACAGGTCTGGATAAAACACTGCCGGCCAGCCCGACACAGGTTCTTGCCAACCATGGACTCGGAAAAGGCTAACACCAGGTGTCAGGTTGAGACCAACTGTCTCACCTGTCCTGCAAAAGCATCCACGCCAGATGGAGCACCTGTCACCGTGTCTGTCACTCTGTCTGTCACTCCCGGTGTCTGCCTTCGTCTGTTTTGGATGGATTTGTTATAGCGTGACAAGGTTTAAAACAACAGTCAATTCACTGGAAATACGGTAAGTGATCCAGTATATACAGAAAAACGCAAAGACAACGACAAAAATGATGATAGTGATTACTACGATGATAACGACGACGACGACGACGATGATGATGATGATACCGTTGATGCTAACCACATGGCTAACGAATATGATGACGACGACGATGAAAATATCGATGATTATGTTGTTTCTGCAAAATCTGTAGCGATGGCAATGACGATAACGACGACGATATCGAAATTATGATGTTGTTGTTGCCGCTGATGATGATGATGATGATGATGATGACGAAGAAAAAAGTGCCGACTTTCGACGGTCACATAAGTCCGCCATCGATTCTTTTCGGTGCTCTGCTTAACCTCAAACCACAGCTGGGACGCTGGTTCCATTCAGCTAACAGGCGTTTGACGGACGCGCTGCATGGTTCCCTGTCTCGGAGACAAAGCGCCGTCTAGTGACGGACCAGTCAGTTACCTTTATAAGCCGGCGAGCTTTTGTCAGCAGTCCCAGGGTGGTGTGTTTCGAAGAATCGGGACCGAGAGGAACGACCTTCTTCAACTGGTCCATGCAAAGCCGCATCTGCGCTCTCCTAGATGGATGCCACAACACAAGACAGAAAGCTATAATCACACAAACTGCTACGGTTATTTATGGCTAGCTTAGCATTAACCCTAGCCTAGACCTAGAACTAACCCTAGCCAGCCCTAAGTTGGCTTTAGCACTAACCCTAGCTGGAAAATTGGAAATACACAAAGTATCAGTTTGTTACTAAAACAACCACACATTCTCTCTCTCTCATAAGGATCATGCATTCTCTGAATTTCTCTCAGATACCACAAATCAAATCCAAACACACGTCTCTCTCTCTCTCTCTCTCTCTCTCTCTCTCTCTCTCTCTCTCTCTCTCTCTCTCTCTCTCTCTCTCTCACTTCCCTCTACCTCTCCTATATTTCTCTGTCAACATTTTCGCAATGTCTCTGCCATTTCTCTCTTTGTCTCTCTCTGTCTGTCTCCCTGTTCCCCTCTGTCCATTAAATCTCTCTCAATATCCCCCAACCTCTCTCTCTCTTTCTGTCTGTCTGTCTGTCTGTCTGACTCTCTCTCTCTCTCTGCCGTCTGCTTTCTGTGTCTGCCCACTCTTATTCCAGCTAATGTATCACTGATCGTACGTCTGCGCGTTCGTCTGCTTGTGCGTCCCTCTTGATCTGTCCCTCAGTTTCCTCCTCTGCTTCGATCTTCACAGAACATCCGTCCGTCGATAAAACGCACAGAGCTGAAGCCGTTTCCTTGACGACGGCTCGGCGATTTTTGCGCGCACCGCTAAAAAAATGCGCTAGAATAAAAACTCAAACGAAAGGATTCGCCGACGGAGTCACGTGACATCGAACAGCAGACGATAGACGACGCCGCAGCCGCAGGTGAAAGCGCACAGGTGGGATAAAGACTTCAGAACAAGAAGCCATAAGCTTCGTATACTTGGATTTATAGATGGACGGAGATGAAAAAATCGACGCAGGCTAAATAAATCGTATTATGGGTAGCAGCAGACATGGACACGGGTTGGGTCGACCCATGGGTTAGGTCGACCCATGGGTTAGGTTGGTTTAGAAATTTCCTTGCTTATATGGTGGTTTGGGATGGATAAGAAAATAAGTTATGGTTTAGGAAATTGTAATGTATTGCGATGGGTTGGGTTAGGTCAAGTACTTTGGCGGTTTCAGGAATTCTTGGTGGGGATGGAAAATAATTTACAGGAATATGGTGGGGATGCAAAGTTTTAAAAAAGAAATGAGAGAAAAAAGGTAATTCTTTGTGTTTTTGTCCATTAAATATTAATAAACTTTGCCGGAAAAGGCTGACAAGCAAAGAAAACCTTAGTCTATTCGCAGTATTTTTCAGTAGATTTTTAAAACTTACCGGAAAAATAGGCTGACAAGCAAAATAAAGGTCATCCGCGGTATTAATTTCACCGAATGTAAAAATTTCAATTAAAAGCTTACAAAAATATGAAAAAATACGTTGACAAGCAAAAAATTCTCCGGTGGGGGATGCATCCCCATCATCAACATGGTGGAACCACCACTGATCAAGTAACCTATATTGCTTTCGTGGGTTGGGTTGGATCCGATGGGTTGCGTTGGGTTTTTTAAAATGAACCCAGGTCCATGTCTGGGTACAGCAGTGGTAATCTGGGGGCGATTAAAATCCTGTTGGGTGGGAACGAATGAAGAGGGTGTACTTATTTTTGGCCAATCATTGAAAAGCAAATTGACAGAAATTTTTATAGCGCTTTCATTAATATTAACAAATCACGTGACTCTCACCTGTTCTTTTCAAGTTCATTGTGCGCAGATCTGCAAGACAATGTAAAACAACATAAGTGAATCTCTCATATTTCAAAACTCAAAGATCTGGATATAGAGACATTCTAAAAAAATACACCAATTTAAAATTGAAATCGTAAAACGTCAAGTGAAGATAATAATAATAATAATAATAATAATAATAATAATAATAATAATAATAATAATAATAATAATAACAGTTTGCGCAAAACTATTTGAGTATAGAAAGACGGAGTCCACATTTTCAATTCTGTAATAAAGAATTAATTAATCTGAAGACTAAGTAAGTAAGTAAAATCTCGTGAATTTCTGTAGCACTTTCAAAATGTAGAGCTTCAGTTGCTCCTTATTCCAAGGCACTTGCAAACTGGCAACCAAGTTAAACAGAGGCGGTTCCAACCCCTTGGGGATGACTTTAACTGCAACCCCACAATGTAAAAAACGCATCTTCCCGGGATCCCCAGTCACAAAGATATGGACATTAATCACCTACAATATCATTTACAAATTCTCTTCCAGCAATAGAAAACTTACGATTTTGCGCTATGACTTTGTCAGTCAGATCTAAAATGAATTTTATACATTGTCAATTCTGAGCTTTATATTTTCTAAATAAAATCTATGGATTTCTTCTAAACCATTTGCATATAATTCCTTTGACAATTGGCGGGATCTTCCTAGAAATTCATTGCATCATCACCAAGAGTTCTTGGAACCGCCACTGCAAGTTAAACGGGTGAATAGAATTATTACACTAATTCATTTGACTAATAAATTATTTGAACCATTATATACCCTCCCAACGGCCCCCCCACTAAAAAAACCTAGAAGCATGGATAATGGCCGTTACTAACTGGCCCATAACCGTTGATGGACACCAACATACAAACATACACACATTGGTTTATTCGCTGATACACGGAGGGCCAATTGAAACACGGAAAATCGTTCCTCGACGGCTTGCCGCCGCCGACTGCTTCCAGGATTGTTGTCCCCTATGATTTAGGAAAAACTAGTAAAAAACTGCTCTAACATCAGTAAAAACATATTACCGGTAGATTATATGCAGAAATTCACGTCCTAAAACCTTTAGCATCGCTGATAAACTCGTTTGTTTTCCCCGTTTTTTTATCGCTAAATTACATTAAACGAATCTACATTTAGGTAGCTTTTAAAGCATAAACTAAAATACTACACTGTAGAATAAATGAAGAATTTAAAATACAATAAAAAAATTATTTAAGGCCTGTAGCCTCTTATGTATAACTTAAACTTACTTAAACTTAGCATGCTTTAAAGTGGCTTAGAAGGCATTACTGACTGTGTGAAAGCTACTAGGGGCACTAACGGGGCTTGAACCCGCTCCGTCAGACTGACGCTCCGGCACGTAACCCACTCTGCCATCTTCCGCCCCCGAAGAGAAGATTATTTCCAGAGCAAAAAAACTACTAGAAAAGTGCAATAAATGACCACAATTCGGCGTAGTACTCTACAATTTGTATAGCGCTGGCAGAACAAATTGCACTTTCTTCTTCAAGTGCCGGTACTGGCAGTGGCGGCTCTAGGATTTGGCAAGTGGGGGCCGTTGGGGCAACAACTAATCATGGGGGCCAACCATTTGTTGTTTAATGTATGTAGCATTAAGTATAGGGTCCCAACTGGGGGGGCCACTGGGGGGGAGCCAGGCTCTCAATAGGGGGGCACGGGCCCCCCCTGGCCCCCCCGGTGGAGCCGCCACTGGGTACTGGTATAGGTGTACTGTACTGGCGGAAAATTCAAGTACTAACCAATGACTAGCTATACCGAGTACCGGTAATTGATTTCCATGAAACTAGGACACGCACAAGCACACGCACACACAGACAAACACGTAAACCCACACAGTAATAATCATCGATGCTATATAGCTGTAGTCATGAACAACAACACTATTTGCTGACAACAAATAGATAAGTATGTCTCGTAAATTAGCCAAAGCAATCGACCATAATAAACTAGATGCTATAAAATATAAAAAAGGTCTATACTGTTCTATTTTTGTGCTAGACAATAACTGTTAACACTTCCGAGTAAGTGCTGTCGTCAGCAACTAGTTCTACATTTAACCGGTAATAACAGACGGTCGGCGCTTGTAAATAACGCGCTTTTTATTGCTTTTATTGTAACGTTGGCCGTCTAGGCACCAAACTTTCACAAGTGCCTCTCCGGCTCTAACAGAAACTTAACCGTTTCTCACGCATGCTTCTTAAAAACCCGTCTGAAAGGGGATGGAAAACGAACATGACAATAATTGGCAAACACATTTCCGACCCAATCGTCGACTTCTATAGCGCCATTGGCGTAAACTTGGAAGAAAAAGTGGAGGGGCCCAATTATTCTTATGCCATCCCCTTCCTACTTCTCGATAGCAGCCTCTCAAACCGGCCGAAGATAGCCATTTTTACTCTGTGAGTATTCTCACATGTATTAAGTTATTAACCCAAATTGTGTTAAAAATTTGAACCAGAAACGCCTAAAAAGGCCCCTCTGGTGTGCAACCATATTGAAACCGTCAACGCCAAAACAAAACGCTTTCGTTAACCCCTTAACCGTGTATTTAACTGTAACTCAATGTAAAATGGACGGATATATCCGGGATCCCCAGTTAAGGGGTTAATGGAAATTTTAAGGCCTCATCTTGAAACGTTTTTCACGAAAGCACACAGGCTGCAATGCATCTGGGGTACCTCGACTAGCGTTGCGCATATATACATAGGCCCTATATACTGTATATATTCTGTATATACACTATGTCTGGAAAAAGAGAACCCCTAAATATATCACAATAACCACCTCGAATCTGCATCGATTTAAACAAAATTTCAAACACATAAAGAGACATCTATTTGTGTCGTTGGCGCAAAATTTAATTAGAATCCATTTATTCGTCTGAGAGGTTTGCAACATTTGCGATCAGCTGTCACGGATTACAGTTCTCTGCTTATTTATTGACTGACGTCATTTTCTACGTCATTGAGTGTGCTGACAGGCGAAACAAAATGCTTTAAAATTAAGATCATATATTCGATTTAATTTTATATTAAAATTGAAACGCGGTCTGGAATTTTAAAAAAACACCAGTATAAACGTAACACTGGTTTTCAAAATTAATTATCAAAGGTTCCTTTTCCCCGGACAGAGTGTATATCGGTTTGTCTTAGTTACTCAGTACCAAACATCCTCTTATCTGTCGCAACTGGGTGTAAAAATTTCACAAATATGGTGTATGCACAGTACACTAGATCCTAAACAGAAGCAAATAGAACGTCGTATTTTCCGGATGCGAATAGAAACCTCAGTTTATACTGCGCCTTGATTTGTGTTGCACTGAACATTAGCGCGAAGTGTTGCCCAGGACATAGGCCCTGTTGATGACCAATAATTCGGCGCTGGGATGGACCCTCACGGGCTCGAGCACGGGCCGGCCCGAGAGGGGTTTTTCGCGAAACCCCGCTTTAAAGATGAAAAGGTGATTGTTGCAAAATCCACGAAAAACTGACGCACCGATGTTGTGGCACAGTTGACACACGGCCTAATTGCCTTGTATTTTGTACGAGAGAGAGAGAGAGAGAGAGAGAGAGAGAGAGAGAGAGAGAGAGAGAGAGAGAGAGAGAGAGAGAGAGAGAGAGAGAGAGAGAGAGGACCTAGCAAACGTATACGGACGATACGGGATACTAATGTACCGACGACTAAGTACCCGTACAAGACCGGTGGTGACTCAAGTACCATTAGAGTCTGGTGGGGTTGGAATGCTATGAGTAACACACACACACACACTCACACTCACACACACACTCCAGGGTTGGTTCTCGAAGACTTGGCAGCGTCCCCATCGAACGAAAAAGGTAACGTTTATCCAGCCAATCGCAATGCTCGCGGCGCGTCGTCGGGTCGTGAACCTTGACCTCGTCTAGACCGACCTAGATTTGTTTACGCATACGTGTGACATATTGCTGGCGCGGAACGAGTATATGTCAAGTACCCACACGCCATCAGGTGGATTCGGTCGGAGGGATGTTTACCGCATCTCCTCTTGCCAGGTCCCAGATGGGTCAGGCCAGGGTGAACAGTGCGTCAAGTACGTTAACCCCTTAACTGGGAACCCCATATATATATATCCGTCCATTTTACATTGAGTTACAGTTAAATACACAGTTATGGGGTTAAGTACGTCATATATATACCCATATCCGAAATTCCGACACGCAGACATCCAAACAGACATACAGACACAGAAAGACAGTAACCTAGACACCAAATGACCCAGCAATTTCCCAATAATTATTGTCACCAGACCCTTGCCGTTTAAGTATTGTAAAGTGCTGACCTCAGCATAAACACATTATTAAGCCATTACGAATAGCTAGTAACGCGCCTGGGCAAATGTACCAGCGCCAGGCGTTTTCGACTGGCGGCAGCGGCTTACGTGATCGGTTCAGTATTTAGTTCCGATATAGTTTTGCCTGCACTGGGACGGGGGAAGGGTGGTGGATAGGGGAGGCAAGACTTTCAAAACGACAAACCAGCCATAGCATTATACAGGCTTAGAGCTAGCTGCCAGCGAGGCAACGCAAGCACTTTTTTTCCATCCATAGGCTAGTACAGTGTACCATAACTGCAGATTTCAAACACATGATCCAATACCAATTTTCAGACTTAACCCCTTAACTGGGGATCCCGGATATATCCGTCCATTTTACATTGAGTTACAGTTAAATACACGGTTAAGGGGTTAACGAGACGCGCGAAAGCTATAATATGATAATCCTATTTTGTAATACATTGTTTGGCTTAATGAACAAAAGTATTGCTAAAAGTTGAAAAGGCGACATACCACGACAAAAACACAAAGAAAATACCGTATATTCCCCATAGTGAATTGGTGGTAAGCTGAGGAGCAGCATTAAGCTGCGAGGTAAAACGTGGGTCTGGGGAGGGAGGTCCTACACTGTAGATAATTACTGTACAGGAGAGAAAAAGACAATAATACAAACAATACAACAAAAACAACAGAACTATAGATTGGGCACATTCTAAGAGAGATTTGTTATTCAGAACAATACTGGAGGGCTGGAAGGAAGGATAACCAGAGGAAGGCCACGTGCATCTCTACTGCACTGGATGCTGACTAAAGGACGGATACAGAGGATTAAAGACCCAAGCTGCTGACAGAGAAGGATGGCGCCAATGGGATCCAGGACCGGTCATGGTTCCTGGTTCCCATTGGTTCCCTTAATATATATTATCTATCATAACTATATAAGGCAATTTAATATACATATATATATATATATATATATATATATATATATATATATATATATATATATATATATTCATACATATCTAATATATATATATATGCATTTATTTAGTATGTGGCACATGCTCAAAGGCGAATAATACTTAGCTGGCCTGGCGGAATCAATGTGTAACATATTGTAACTTTACTTTGTATTCAATTACGCGCCGCACTTCGTTTTGTAATCAAAGTGAGATAAAGGTCGACCTTAAGCGTTCGAGTTTTAACGTCAACTGATTTATGATCGAGCCTCGTGCCCTGGTCTTGGCTCCTCTCTGAAGGCCGCCAGCCAGACGTACGATAATATAATCACCGTTCGATTTTCGTGGGTGGGGATGGGGGCCGATGGATTTCCTCCCACTGGTCGAAGTCGACCCACCCATCCCGTCCAACTTCGGTCCGACAATTTTTGACATCGTGTCCTCTGAAGGTTACGAATTTTGAAATTGGGAGTCGTTTGAAAGAATCTATGTTCACACTGTGAAGTTAATCCAACAACAACAACAACAACAACAACAATAATAATAATAATAACAAATAAATAAATAAATAATAATAATAATACTTTAAACTAGCATGACGTCATAGACCACGTGATTGCCGACCCACCTGTTCGTTCCAACGGACGAACTGCTGGCAGACGCTCGTTTTAATCGACATCGTCTGCTGGAAGCTGAAAACGATGGCGATAATGATGATGATGATGATGACGACGACGACGACGACGACGTTCTGTAGTGACCGGCGCTGTTGTAACGAGTTCTTGGCCTCGTAGTTGTTGCAATACACGCCGCATACCCGTGCTCCGATGCTGGAAACAAGAACACGTATACAATACAGACACGCTATAGAGAAGACATACGCATACATTGGCGTCATTAGCGTCAAGCAGCTGGCGTCACGATGACGTCGTTTATGTCAACGTATACAAGGAAACTGCTGCAAGAGTTTACTCGTAATTGGCGTCATGTCGGCGTCATGGTAGCGCCATCTGGGAAAGTGACGTCATCTCTAACGTCAACTGACTCTTAAGTCACTGGAGATTTCAGAATTCAGTCTCAGGGCAGGGGCGTAGCCAGGAATTGGATGGGGGAAAATAATGTGATTGGGGCGGGGGTATAAATCTTTAAAAACTTTGAAAATCTTTAAAAATGCATTAAAAATTTTAAGGTGGTCTGATTTGGGAGGTATATATATATATATATATATATATATATATATATATATATATTTATATATATATATATATATACTGATATATCCCCGTCGTTACGCCTCTGTCTCTGGGCCAACCATCCTACCTCCAGCCCACCGAAAAAAATTAAGAAATACTAAGATCTAGGATTCTCGGCTATCAATGAGTTCTACGTCGAACTACAGATAAGAATAACGCGTATGTGGTCTACGGTGGCGTAGCCAGGATTTCCAGAAGAGGGGTATGATTCCCGCTATTCCCAACTTCGAAAAATCCTCCCGACAAGCAAAAATAGGTCAGCTGCTCTTTTGCTTGATTAAGTGAGTTATATAGGTATATAAGCGCCTACAACCATACAATATTGATGTTTTTCTTTGTTTTTTTTTTTTTTGCTACCTTAGACCCTATTTGGCGCCCCCTCCCGCCCACAGAATAATAACACGCGACCAAGAGCGGGGTGGTGGGGGAGAGGGTTAACCTCTCCTGGATACGCCACTGGTGGACTATGGATGAAACAATCCGTGTCCATATTTTGACGAAGCGAAGACATCAGAATCAGACAACGACGTCATTTTTGACGCCGCCCTATCGTGACGCGATCCAGATCATATTACCGGTGGACTTGTGACACGGGTGTCACGGCTGCAGTGAGACGCCACCGCGACAGTCGACGCGGCGGTTTCGAGGAACCGAACCATGCACTTGGCGAAGAAGTCAACGCTTTTACGGCAATTTCATAACCACACACACACACACACACAGAGACACACACTTGGATATTGGAGCCGATCGCACGAGATTAGATACAAGATTCGTACTGTACATAAGCGGTTCAAGCTCTCAGACACTCGACCGCTTAACCATAAAAACACACACACACAAGTGCTTGATAAAACGTCTATAGGAAGACAAGCAGTAGTACGGGGACGGACGCGAACAGATCCAAACGAGCGTGCATGCAGTACGTATATATATATATATATATATATATATATATATATATATTTATAATATTAAGATTCTTGCTCTGTTTGTCCAGTTTGTCTGTTACCTTCAAGCGTTCTGATTGGTCACCAATCGACGTTGCGAAGTCGAATGCGTAACCTCTGTCCTGGGCTGTGCACGAGGCTGTTGCCATTGACAACCATTGTCTATTGTTTAATCAAGATTGTGTAACAATCGAATTGCGTAACCTCTGTCCTGGCTGTGCACGAGGCTGTTGCCATTGACAACCATTGTCTATTATTTTATAATCAACGGAGCGTTCGAAGCGTCTTAATTGCAGCTCAAACCCCCGTTCCCCTTTCCCTCTCCCCATCCCTCTCTCAAACAAACCCACTCCTCTCCCCCACCCTCTTCCCCTCCCCCACCCTCTTTCCCCCCCCTCCTCTCCCAACCCCCTTCCTCCCCTCCCAACCCCCAAGCCCTCTCCCCTCCCCTCCCAAGCCCCAAACCCTCTCCCCAACCCCCTTCCTCCACCCCTCTTCCCAACCCCCTTCCCTCCCAACCTCTCCCAACCCCCTTCCCTCCACCCCTCTCCCCATCCCTCTTCCACCCCCTCCTCATCCATCTTCCAACCAACCATCCCTTTGGTTGAGCTTGCTTTCACCCTCCCAACCCTCTCCCAACCCCCTTCCCTTCACCCCTCTCCCCATCCCTCTTCCACCCCTCTCCACATCCATCTCCCAACCAACCATCCCTTTGGTTGAGCTTGGCTGTGTGCCTTCCGAATATACCCCCTTCCTCCCGAAATCTACCGCAATTTGACGCAAATGTGCAACGTCATGCCCTATAGATTAGCATTATGAGATTTTTGCATAGCTACGGAAATTTACCGCAATTTTATGCAAATGTATCATGCCTTATAGATTAACATTATGAGATTTTTGCATAGCTACGGAAATCTACCGCAATCTGACGCAAATGTGCAACGTCATGCCCTATAGATTAGCATTATGAGTTTCAAATGTTCCGTTTAGTACTTTAAACTTTAAAGGTCCCTTTTTATAATTCCTTACGTTTCTATCGATTCCTGAAATTTTTATCCCCGGGTTTCTTGCAAAGGAATTAATTATTCATCGATTATTAGTTAAATTAAATGCATGTTTGTGCAGCGCCGAATGGTGAATAGGAGCTTCGTATAGCACCTATATCTCAGTGGTTATAAACGTTAGAAAGACGCAGTTACGCTTCGCTTAAGGCTAATTTTATAGAGCACATTTAGGCCCGATTTGTGTAAGCAGTTTATGTTTAATTTGTTTGTTGGAATATTCGTTGCCTCGAACGAAGCGAGCCTGCAGTGCGAGCGAAGAGAGAAGCGAGTGCGAGCGAATCGAGCATTTTTTTTAGTATAATATTAAGATCCTTGCTCTGTATGTCTGTTACCTTCAAGCGTTCTGATTGGTTGGCTGTGTGAGCGTTCTGATTGGTTGGCTGTGTGACGTTCTCATTCGTTACCTTCAAGCGTTCTGATTGGTTGGCTGGGTGAGCGTTCTGATTGGTCGTTCTGGAATCTTAGGCTTCGCGAAGCGAAATGCGACGCGAAGCGAACGGCCACGCGAAGCGAACGGCCACACGAAGCGAACGGCCACGCGAAGCGTTTGACGAAGCGTACGTTGCAGCGTCATAGTGTGTAGGCCTACAACTCGCGAAGCGAACGGCCACGCGAAGCGAACGGCCACGCGAAGCGTTTGACAGAAGCGTACGTTGCAGCGTCAGCGTGGCTACGTGGCGTATGTACGTCAAACGTTGTTCAGCAGCATGAATTCAATTATTGGGTTTTAGTATTATCCTGCACTGCGAGCGAAGTAGCGCGAGCGAAGCGAGCATCTTTCTAGTATATATATATATATATATAAATATATATATATATATATATATACACATACACTTATAGAACCAGGATGCGACGACCAGAACGACATGGTCAACATGACTGGAATAACAGGCGCATGTCCGGTGTCGTAATAACACCAACCACGGTTACCAGGCCATCTGCTTCGATTCGAAACTCGATTATTTGCAATCGCGATGCATGGCTGCTTTACTATATAGCACTATTTATCATCGAAAGCAAAATCGTGTGTGGGGGGGGTGGGGAGGAGGGGGTAGGGCGGGGGCTGGAGGAGGGGAGGGGGTTGTGTATGGGTGGGCGGATGCGACGCGAAACGAACTCGCGACCCAGTTTTCTGTCCTGACTTAACCTCTTAACTGGGTATCCCGAATATATCCGTCCATTTTACATTGAGTTACAGTTAAATACACGGTTAAGGGGTTAATTGTCTCTGGCTTATCATCCATCGTTGACCGTCGGGTCGTCTGGACCGATAACACTTTGGTTTGGCACGAATGGGATTCGATGCGACGAAATGGCGCTATAGAAGCCGGGATCGATACGACCGATAACAGCAACAACAACAACAACGACGACAACAACGTCATCATCGACAATTCAACGTCATCATCCACGTTTTCCGTTGAAAAATTTCGTCAATAGCCGCCAAGGGGTTTTCATCTGCCTTAAAAATTGCTATCGTCAAAGAAATTTTTCATCATCATCATCATCATCATCAATCATCAATCATCATCATCAGTTTTTTCGCGCGTGTCGTTTCGTCCTGGCGTCGTGTGATCGCATGTATGTTTGGCTTTCCAATTAATTGACTTCGTCGCGATTAAGTGCCGGGAGCGAATTAAGTGCGCGCATCAGTGCTACACTTGTGCGATTGCACTCCGCGTCCAAGAGGAGGGGGTAACGTGCGCATGCAGACGCCGCAAGGTAAACGTCCCCCGATTTTAATTACGAACGGCGCCTATCGACGAAGCAATAATCGCCAGACTGGTCGAAAGACCTCGTTTTCCGACCGTAAAAACAACGACGGCCATCAGCTGTGGCGATCGACGGTCGCTGCGAGGCCTTGAAGCTGCGAAGCATTTCTGCACACGCATAGGCCATTGTCCATCGATATCAAGGCAACGAAACCAATAAGCACAACGACAGAAAGAACGATGACAGACAGACAGACAGACAGACAGACTGACAGACAGACAGACAGACAGACAGATAGACAGACAGACAGACAGACAGACAGACAGACAAAGAGACTGACAGATAGACAGAAAGAAAGAGAGGAAATTACAGATGTGAAGATATCGAGAGTTAAACTATAAATATATGGACGATTGAATGGATTCATGGATTCATGGACGGATGGATGGTAGTTAGAAAGATAGAAAGAACGAGGAAGAGAAATAACATCATGACATCGTTTGCACCAACAATTCGCTAAGTGATAAAAAGCAGGCAGGCAGAGAGAGACAGAGAGAGATATAGAGATAGAGAGAGAGAGAGAGAGAGAGAGAGAGAGAGAGAGAGAGAGAGGGAGGGAGGGAGAAAGAGTGAGAGAGAGAGAGAGTGGGAGGGAAAGAGATATAAAGAATTGACCCAAGCAGGCTGATACAGATCAGTAGCAATCAGCATTTTATTTTCGCCAGCTGAAAGAAGGTTCCGCCCCCTCGCCCCCATACCGGCCTACAGTGTAGACCCCATATCCTTCCTCTTCAGTCCAATCAACTTAAGCGGGGAATACCTCAGCGCGCGAGCGCGGAACGGGATTACTGCCGATTGAAGCATGCAGGAAGACGGCAAGGAAGAATTATTGGAGATCAAGGAGTGCATGGGGACGGAAAGGGAAGCAGATCGGACGAACGAACGAAAGATAGTGCACAGATCGAAGGAAGAGGAAGATGAAATATCTGCACGATGGCTCATAACTGATTTAGGAGACGGACTTGGACATACAGACAGACAGACAGACATCCCTTCACCCCGCGCTCTTCTGACCTCTGGAACAGCAATGATAGACTAGCAGCCAACTGGTGCGGGAGTGGTCGAACTGTACGAGGATATATAAAAACGTTATAACACCCTTTTTCTCATGATCTCCCTCCCTGGGAGATCATGAGATCCCTATCACCCAATACCTACCCCCCCGCTCTCGTCAAAAAAGAAGACCGTATTATTACTAGAGCTGTACCGATTAATCGGCAACATTCATAATCGGACCGATTATTAGGACAATCGGAACAATCGGTAATCGGACGCCAGTCCGGTGCCGATACCGATTAATCGGTAACACTTGTTTTCTGGCCGATTTTTAGGATAATTGGAACAATCGGTTATAAATTACAATGTGAACATAGAAATTTAAAATTTCACATAATAAGTATTGATAGCAAAATCATTATTCATTAATGATCAAGCACACATTATGCATTGAATCTCTTGGTAAACCTCGAATTGAACCTGTATACAGAGGGCAAGTGCATTTACGCTACACCTTTATATGGCAAATTTGATTGCATGATCATTAAAAGCGCCCTATTTTGATAGTTCGACAGATAATCGGTATCGGCAAGACAATCGGTTGTTTAACAATCGGAACAATCGGTAATCGGAACAATCGGCAAAATGTGCAATCGGTACAGCTCTAATTATTACCCAACGGTATTTGCGCTATATAAGCCGACCGAAGTCTGCATGTCTGAGATCGCGGCTAGACGCATGATTTGGTATTCTAAACTCTTCTTAAGATAACGTTAAGCGATAGTGCTATAGACAGAATTTAGAACTCCAGATACTGTATTTTGCTTGCGCGTCTACGGTACAATCTGCTCAACCCGAAGCCCTATCGGTGTGTGCACAACTGTACTCGTCCCGCCGTTAAAGTCGAACTAGCTTTTATCTACAAGCCTAAATTTTCAGGGTTAGGTCAACTGCCGACATTTTTGGTCACGATCTCGACAAGTTCAACGACAATAAAATAAGTTCCAGCAATCTGTAGCTGCACGACGCAAACGCCTACAAACCTTCAAACTTTCGACCCCTTAACTGGGGATCCCGGATATATCCGTCCATTTTACATTGAGTTACAGTTAAATACACGGTTAAGGGGTTAAATGTAACGAAAGCAGCATTGCGATTTGTTTAAAAATCTGCGGGAATCTGACAATACTCATCCACAAACTCCAAAGACCCAGCACAGGCAGAAACCGAAACTTTCTACCTACTCGGGCTCATTAGCCCCCTCACCCACCCAACAGTGTTTATTCTAGACCTTCTCTGGGAGAATTCCCCCCCAGTTTTAAATTTTCTTCAAATTTTTTGGGCATTTTGGCAAATAGTATGACCACCTCAATGTCTGTTCGCCCCAAAAATGTTAAATTCCCCCTCCCCAATGTATCGGTGGCTAGAATAAACACTGTCCACCCAACACACACACACACACACACACACAACTCCTAAGAAGTACAAACAATATTACATTTGTCAATATTATCGACCTTTACTTCGAAATGAAAAACCAACATGCGATACAACTGTTTTTATCTGTATAATCAATACGCGGTTACAGTTTTCTAAATGTTGAATTCCTAAAGAATGCTTTTCGCAGCTGGGCGGGTTCCTTCGTATTTTCTGGCTTCTGTATATTTTCTTTCTTTCCTTTCGTCGTCTTCTACATTGGGTTGGACGATGGGGGACTGAATGTATATACGCCGCCATATTATGCTAAACTTGATCTCTCCAGCCAGTCAAAGTCAGTCAGTCAGTCAGTCAGTCAGTCAGTCAGTCAGAGCGAGCTGACCTCGTACTTTCTCAGCACGAGGTATTTTCACTTTTCGCATCTGCCAACGGATGTTATCGGAAGTACCGAGCATTCCCCTGCACTCATCTCTCAACTTCCGACTCTCAGTCGGTAACTAGGTCGACGCGCGTAGACGCGGTAGTTTCTGCGCAGTTATCTATCATGCATTCGACAAATCGGCGCCCAAAAAACACGCACGTGAGAAACAAAGGGAGGGAAGCGGAGAGAACTAGAATAATATTCCGTTTTTACTATACACAGGGCAAAGGTTTCTCTCTTTTAAAAGCCTCGGTATTCGCCCCTCCCCATAAAAGTAAAATACATCTCGGTGCCAGCGTCTTATGTCGGTAACAGACGCCGATGCAAAACTTCATGCATTAGGCCTACTACTGTACACAGAAAGCGAAACCAATGCTATTCCAGACCGTACAGTTATAGTTCACAGATGTTCGGATCAATCAATCTACCAATCAAACATATGCGTAGTAAATGCATGCCACGTACAAGTGAGAAAAGCATATGCAATTTGGGCAGCACATATTTTATTTTTCGTACACCAAACTTATCTACGGTCTCTTATCTGTTAACCCCTTAACTGGGCAATTACTATTCGTAACTCAATGTAAAATGGACGAGCGTTACTCGGGGCACCTAGTTAAGGGGTTAATGATTAATCCAAGTATAGGCTACCTACACTTTTCACTTCGTCATAACTTATACTTCTTATGCGATCTGTTATATATCCGAGGTACGTTATAATATCAAGTACAGTCCAAAACGGTATATATCACACGGGAGATATATATATATATATATATATATATATATATATATATATATATATATATATATTGCGGGAACTTTATAATCGAGTAGACGTTATATAACCGAGTCCGTTATAACGAAGTTCTACTGTACAGTCAATACAAAACCACCTCAGATTTCTTATTACTTATTGAATTAATTTTGGCCTCATCTGTTTCTAACGCAGATACGCTGCATGCCCTGGTGGGCCCCCTGCGTCGAATTCGAGGGACTTCAGCATCCTGCATTAGCCAGCCCCCACCCCCCCCCACCCCCACCCCCTATCGCAATATTACTCCTTTGATGCGTTCATTTATGTGCGAACCATCGGCAAGAATTCGATCTATCCATAAAACGGTTCTGTTTTCTCCAGGCACATTCTGTCGCCGTCAGAAGCGACAACCCTTTTGCCAAGGTGTTCTATCGCCTTATAGCACTTTCCCTCCTGCCGCCTATATAGTCTATACCTTTCGATAATCGAAACTATTTCCGATAGCAGGTCGCGTTTGTATACGCACAGACACACACATACACACACACACACAAACACACGGGCACATATCCACTTCTGCGCTATCTGAAGCCGCAATTGCTGCGAATGTACATGCAGCGCAGGATTTTTGCGTATCCATAAGATACTTAGGAAGGACCTACAGTATACATGTGGTGCTTTCAGTCACTGTACGGAAATCGATCGGCAAAAACGTGTATAAAACCACGCAAGTGTACAAAATTAATACGTTAACGCATCGAAAGAGACAGAAAGAGGCAACATGGACTTAGGCAAATGGTATAAATGTTGGTCGGAGAGAGACAGACAGACAGACAGACAGACAGACAGACAGACAGACAGACAGACAGACAGACAGACAGAGACAGATATATGTATATATATACATACATACACACATAGAGAGAGACAGATTGAGACGGAGAGACAGACAGACAAACAGACAGACATAGACAGAAACAGACAGAGACAACAGACAAAACACAGAGAGAGAGAGAGAGAGAGAGAGAGAGAGAGAGAGAGAGAGAGAGAGAGAGAGAGAGAGAGAGAAAGAGAGAGAGAGAGAGAAGATGGGGGAGTGGAGAGACAATCTTATCGCACGCAGAGATGGCGGTTGCAATATTTATTCTTGGCAGGATCACTGACTGCTATGCATGGCGTAGATCTGGGGTCAAGAGAGAGGTCGTGACCCATAAGTTCAATCTTCGGTTCAACAGACGTCTGCGTTTACATCAATTACGTCCTTTTTGTCTAAAAAGAAATCTGAACCAACCGAGATTTCCGTAATTATAGACAGAAAAATCCCGCAAGCAGCCATTTACAAAAGTTCAAAAAGTGCCTGCCAGAGTTAATGGCTGCACCAGAAACAGGCGCCACAATTCCAACGGTTATATCACATTGAATTTATATTCAAACATAGCTTATGTATGCATCACCACAAAGTGCGCTTAACGTATTGCATTAAATAAATACATCATATCAGCAGGGGCGTAGCCAGGAATTTGATTTGGGATGGTATAAATATTTTGGGTTGGTATAAATCTTAACTATAAACCACATAAACCAAACAAACACATATAACCACATGCAAATCACATAAAAACTTTAATGTAGACTGATTTTGGGGGTATATATACCGATATACCCCCCCCCGTCGCTACGCCCCTGCAATCAGTGCTTCAGAAACTTTTTCCAGTCGCGGCACACTATCCAAGAAACATGCAGTCAACGGCACACTGCAGCCGCCTGACATTTCATTTTTAAATTATGCATTTGTATAGGCCTACTACTAGTACTAAAGGCCTGTACTGTACTCTAGTCTATAGTATAATATTGACTATACCGTTCGTTCTTCATAAGTACGTATTTTCTTTGCAACCTGTATCACTATTTCATGCTTAATTTCATTGAAGATATATAATATAATTCAACTTATAATTAGCAATCAATACAGCACCATTATTAGTTTACTATTTTCTAACATTTTTCCACGGCACACTTCTACCGTTGCTGCGGCACACAGGTTGGGAAGCACTGTATTATATAGATATATAGCAGGCTAGTTACACTGTAGAAACTTTGAAATCAAATCATAAGAAAGCCAAGAAGAACAAGCTTTAGAAGGCAGTAGGTCTAACAGTTGAAACAATAAATGGATTCAAAAGTTATCTACGAAAACTGGGTTATTAAACGTGAAAGTAATTGTAGTGGTTTTTCATACAAATTCCTCCGAAACCAGTTGAAATGAAAATCACGTTATTTTTTATTATTATTATTATTATTATTATTATTATTATTATTATTATTATTATTATTATTATTATTATTATTATTATTATTATTAGAGAGTGAGAGAGACAGTTTTGTTTGTATATAATTATTGTTATTTTCATTTACCTTTTAGTAGTTGGACTCAGTAGCAGTGGCGTATTTAGAATTTTGGGCCTGGGGCCCTATTGAGAGCCTGGCATTTCAGTGGCCCCAGTTGGGACCCTACACTTTCATGCTGACAAGTTAAACAACAAAAAAAAGTTGATGACTTTTTTCCTGATTAGGGTCTGAGGACAGGATAGGCCAACGACCAAAGAGGGCCATTGCCCAAATGGCCCCAATGGTTGGATACGCCACTAATATGCCCTGCCCTTGCTCCTGACATTTGGAAATGTGATGCACAAGAAATTGTCAGTTTAATAATAATAATAATAATAATAATAATAATAATAATAATAATAATAATAATAATAATAATAATAATAATAGATAGCTAAAAATGTGTCCAAGTGGCTCATGAATATTTAATTGCAGTCATGTCATCACGTGACTTGTGCAGCCGAGCGTCTGACAGTCTGTCTGACTTAGCTGCCACTCAGCCGCATATCTACGGTACTGACAACGTTTTTTTGCCGACGGACCTGGACTCGCGTACCATCGATCGGGTACTTTACGCGCAACTAGGCTGTCTCAATAAAAAATCGTACAACGGAGGCCAACTTATTCTCGATTTTAAAAAGACGCCCATACTCCCATCATAGGCTCTAAATATGCTGCGTCCCCTTTCCGCGGCACACACAATAGGATGATTTATCTTGGCCAAGACCAAGCGGGGGGGGGCACATATAACCATTAACCACCTGCCGGTCTGTCTGAAGAACCACTCAGACGTCCTTGCAGAAGAACCTTTGCGTGACGCACCTGGCGGAATTTTCGTGGTTTAACAATACAGAATAGCGTGGCCGCCTATGAGGTGAGGAGGTTTAGTGGCGTCATCGAGTGGGTAAAATGATTAGTCAACTTTCACGGCCGAAACTTTGAAACGTTCCAGATTTCTTTCTTGTTTCAGGCGTAGATCTGATCTCCAAAGAAGCGTTTTATTTCTGATTGAAGTAGGCTCTTCATAAGATGAGTAAAGCAATTCATCACCAATCATCATCATCACCACCGCCGTCATCATCATAGTCATCATCATCATTATCATCGCTTTCCTTCGGCATGGCGGCAATAGTTAGATACGAAACATTTTCACTTTGCTATATCTTGCGCCAATCTGCATCCTTCTACGATTGCCATGTTTTTTGCTTCCAGATCTTCTTTGATGTTATTCATCCATCTTTTCCTAGGCTGCTTTCAACGTGGTTTGATCATGGACAGTTGAACCCATTAGAAATACTCTCACAATGGCAATTATAGGCATGATTATAGTTCAATCAAGAGTTCTGCTTGTAGAACACGCACATTTTCATCTCAACACTGTCTACTGCATACAATATATCGGCGTGGGCGCTAAAATGTACCCGCATGACAAATTGACAATTCGCCATAATGCGACATCATACAATATATGCGGTGTCGCATGCGTTGACAAGCTGATGCAATGCCGACGACTATACTGCGAATTTAACCACGCTGGCCAGATTGTATTCCGACTAAGACGTTTAAGACCAACTGTCAAGAAATATCCGGCTATCGAAATATAACCACACGCTGAGATCAGGACACCAGCAAAAAAACTCGCGGATAGTTTTTTTAGATAGAAACTTTTAATAGTCAATCCTTCTACCCTCATTCCGACAGATCAAACGTGGCCGGTGGGGGGTGGGGGTGGGGTGAGTGAAGGTGGAAGGTGGAGCTGGGTGGGGGGGTGTAACGTTAAAACGCTAACGCCATAAGTTTCAATTGTTAACGAGACGTTGATACCATCATACCAGTGCCTCGGATCGCGATAGAAATTAGAGACGGCGATTTTCTAATCAGTACGATAATTGAGTTTTAATTAATTAGGTTCTAATTAATTTCGAATATTTTGATCCGAAAAATGTAAGAAAAAACCATCCCACCGAAATGATGATGATGATGATGATGATGATGATGATGATGACGACGACGACGACGCTGTGCCCCCTGCAGTAAAGCAGGTTCGGGGCTGTCCATTAATTACGTCAACAATTTAGGGGGTGGAGGGGGTTTGAAAAGTTTCACAGTTGTTCACAGGGGCAGGGGGGGTCAAGAGAAGTTGACGTCAACACTTTCACTTTTACAAATAATAAAAAAACTAGGAACTTTCATGGTATACTACTTATTATAATGGAAAAAGCATGACAAAAAGGTCATAACCATCACATTTTGACACTCGACGAGCAAAAATGGGAAAAATGGTCATCATCGCAAAAAATTATTAATAATTAATTACCTTGTTATTGGGACCTGTCATTGATCTGGGGGGTCAAAAGTTTTCGACGTAATTATTGGAGGAGTTAACTGAAAGTTGACAGTTGTTGACAAGGGGGAGGGGTCAAAAATTGCCAAAAAATTGTTGACATAATTAATGGACAGACCCTTCAATTAGTTTTCAACCCCGGGGGTTGAGGTGAGCGAATTGGTTTCCCCTTTAAATTGCCCCTTCTTCGGATCTCTCTCTCTCTCTCTCTCTCTCTCTCTCTCTCTCTCTCTCTCTCTCTCTCTCACACACACACACACACACACACACTCACACTAATTCCGGTTGCCTAGGAATTTGCGCCAACGGCTGATGCCTGGGTATAAAAAGGTGGTGCTAATGAAGCATTTTGATTGGTTTTTGAATAGATCCCCCAAAACAATATCTATCATCTCTCACCTCGTTCACGTTTGTCAACGAATTCCGCAGCAAGCAAAAGTAATTCGATATTCATCGCTTAATTAGCTTCGGAAACGCTAACCGAACAAAAACAACGACGACCAAACTCGTCCAAATCTGTCACGTTTATCCAGTCTGTTTACGCCCAAATCTCAACTGAATACCAGCGCCGGCTTAAAAGTCGAAGCCTTCCCGTGGATAAGCCCTCGGCCCAGCCGCCCCTTAAGCCGCTTGGGCCGTTCGGGCGCCATCTGGGACACAGTCCGTTCGGGCTCGTAGCCTAAATTTTGAGCGTTACTGGCTCGCACGAGAGCGAGGCTCGGCTGTTGAATATTCATGAACTTGCGCGAACGATACCAGCGGTTTACGTCACTTGCGCCAATCAGCGCGTTTGTTATGAACGAGCCCGGCTAAACGACTCACTCGATGAATATTCATACAATGGTCTGGGGCGGAGTCTAAGTCAATCTTTAAAAACGTTTCTCCTCATAAACAACAAACAGAGACGCATTGTCTAAAACAGTAGTGGTGTCAAAAACTTGGCCCGCGAGCCAAACTTGGCCCGCGGGCTGATTTTATTTGGCCCGCGAAAATATTAACGTATTAAAATTTTTTACTAAAAGTTTATGCGTGAAATTGCCTAGACCCTACTGAACCACCCTAAACCTTATACAACAACAACAACAACAACAACAACAACAACAACAACAACTACTACTACTACTACTACTACTACTACTACTACTACTACTACTAATAATAATAATAATAATAATAATAATAATAATAATAATAATAATAATAATAATAATAATAATAATAATAATAATAATAATAATAATAATAATACTGCTTTTGTTATTTCTGCCATTAATGTTCCATGGTCAAAATCTCTTACTGGCCAAAGACTATAGCTATTAACCAAAAAATGAGCTAGAAAAAACAATAAATAGCCCGAAATAATGATGTTCGTATTTCGCAGTGTGGATACGATTGTAAAAATACACTCCCGCCGTTGCGTCGGCTTCGATAACCGAATGGAGCTACAGTAGAACTTCGTTATGACGTACTTAGCGGGTCTGTAAAATTTAGCGCGTTCTATCCGAAGTACAGCTCGTTATATCCAATACCATCCAATACGGTGGCGCATCACACGGGGCCGTACATTGCGGCACGTTATAACCAAGGATGCGTCATAACCGAGTCCGTTATAACGAAGCTCTACTGTCTATCTAAGCGAGACATATGAGATTAACTGTAAATTTCAACCACAGAAAGTGAATTTCAAGACCGGCGCGTCGTAGTAATATTGCATCTTAATTGGTTCTAAGTGTGGTGTCTGCGTTTTCTATCGAATCTTCAAAGCGATCTATGGGATTTATGGCTAATACGAAGGCACCCGATTCGAGGCCCTCAGTCAGAAGAGTTAATTTATCTGGCTCCGGACTGAGAATTAATCGGTAATTGGTTTGTCTAACAGACTCTGATATCAGAAGTCAAAATAGCGTTGGTTTATTGACCTACAAACGGTATAGCCGTTGAATTTTAGTTATCAAATCCCCAATGCTTTGACAACTTACGGCCGTCACGCTACAGACTCAAACAACTGTCCGTAGGTCCAAGGCCGCCGAGATGGGTGGACGGGGTGGGGAGGTGGCGGGGAGGGGTAAATGCACAGGGTACCGGCGACCAGTAGGGGGCCCGGACCGGTGACGTATTAACATCCTGAAAAGACTAGCAAGCAAGAAAAAGGTAATCAGCAGTTTTTCACACTTGTTCGGGGCCCGCGATTTCCCTTCTGCATCGGTGCGGCGGTGCCGGAATTTCTCTCGGCGAGCCTGCGTAGGCCTATCAAATAAAATCTTAACAGGCGTTTGGCCTCTAGTTAGTTAATAGTTAGCCTATTTGAAGATAGGAACCTTCGTTGTTCCGCGACTCTCCTTGGCTGCAGACATGGGCGCCCACACATTGGGGCAGGAAGTGACCTCTGTGGAAAATGCAAATACATTTTTGTAACTGACTATATCTTGGCTTTTAACCAATATTTTCACACTAAAACGCTACTGATGCAACGTGTGAAATTGAGACCCCCCCGCCCCGCCTACCCATCTCGGCGACCCTGGTCCTTTAACTATTTAACTAAGAACTGTGAAATTGAATATCTTGAACACTATTAACCGTGACCATTGTGTTTTGCCCGCTGGAAAAGTTTCTGCCGGCGTCA
The DNA here is from genome assembly GCA_018105865.1 of Metaphire vulgaris. Classification (NCBI taxonomy): domain Eukaryota; kingdom Metazoa; phylum Annelida; class Clitellata; order Crassiclitellata; family Megascolecidae; genus Metaphire; species Metaphire vulgaris. The sequence continues at coordinate 10,716,969 of CM030858.1, forward strand.
CTGGACTTAAACAGACTTAAAATATTGCACTTATATAAAAAGTGGCATTTCATTTCTGGTTTTTAAAAAAGTGAGGGGTTGTTTTGCACTGCCCGTAGAGTGCACTTTTTTCCGTTCTTCTTCATGAGCCTACCTGTGTTACCTGTCGTTGGACTTCATGGAACTCATTCGCATACCTGGCATGCAGGTAAGAAGATAGCACTCTTAATTAAAACGCGTGACCCAAGGTTGGTAGGGTACGTCGGGTTAAGTATAGGCCTACGGGTAACTGCTTAGTATAGGATTGGGTTCATTTGTAGGCCTCTAGGGGGCGTCATAGGCTTTTTGGTCACGTGCTTTGGGTGACGCCTGTCTCTGAATCAAGATGCCTCGATTTTCATCAGCTGACCTGCTTTTTCGACCGATTAAGTTAACGTCGCTATAATATTGTCGCCTGAAATTTTACACCGAAAAGTTGCCTCAATCCCCGAAAAATAGGCGTACGCACACACACATACACACACACACATGCATACACACATACATGCATACATACACAAAAAGACAAACACACATATTATGTTTGTTGAGCTGAAATCCTTGATGCTCTGCTTAAATTTAATCCTAATGGTTGGATATGCAGTAAGCATACAATGTTGTTTGTTTTTGCGAATGAACAATGTTTCCTATATGCTTAGCGCTTGTATTGCATTGCGTTTAGCATTAAACTCATTCACATGCCCCTACTGCTGTGATCGCTTGTTAGCAGTAACAGGGGCGTAGCGACGGGGGGGGGGGTATATCGGTATATATACCCCCTAAAATCAGTCTACCTTAAAGTATTTTTTATGTGATTTGCATGTGGTTATATGTGTGGTTTATATGGTTTATGTGGGTTATAGTTCAGATTTATACCCACCCAAAATATTTATACCCTCCCAAATCAAATTCCTGGCTACGCCCCTGAGCAGTAATGCGTGCATACGATAACAGTAACCCTGAAAAGCCATGGACTTCGGATTAATTACTTGACACGGACGGAGAATTCGTCAGTAAGACGGAGCACTGAGATGATACGTTTTCGAGTAGAGCTATAGAAATTAAGTTTACTTTACTTTCTTACTTACTTACTTACGTCCACAATTTCTGCTTAGAATAAAGGCAACCAAACCAACCGTTTGCTTGTCTCGGGGTCCAAAATTGTAGGTCCTGTTTAATTGTTTCCTAGGTTAATTAAATAATTATTGTCGCAATAAAGCTTTCAAATTAGAAACGTATTGAAGCTTCGGCGTTTTCTGTTTAGGTCTAGCTTTGATCTCTCTGACAACGCTCAAAACTGAAAAAGAAAATAAATACCAGGCGCTTTCGGAGGTTAGAGAGAGAGAGAGAGAGACCTGGGACATTTGCAAATGTGGGTCTCGTATAGTCCTTAGCTTTTAATATGATTCTAGACCATTAACCTAATTAAAAGAATTGCAAAATAATTTATCCTGGTCTATTATTTTGAGGTCGTTTTAAAGCAGGTGCCCTGGCCGCTTGACTCCCATCTGGTAGGGCCTGATCAGATATGTTCATGGGTCCATTTTTTGCAACCCAACCCGTCAAATCTCCAACCCAACCCAACTCATGCCAGTAATACGGTTACTTGACCCAACCCACCGTAAAGCATTGCAATTGTTTTAAACCATGACATATTTTCTGACCAAACTCACCCCACCATAAATATGGTAAAGTCTGACCCGACCCAACCCATGGCCATCTCTGGGCCTGATAAGTAGTGCACAGCGAAGTGATCTCTAGATGGCGCAGTTGGCCATCTGGCGAATAAAATAGGAATAGTTTGCTCTTGAAGGGCTCGAATCTGGACTTGACTTGTACGCAAAAGGGTCGACATTCCCGAACCTCCGTTAAGTGTCTGACACTGCATGACGACGTGCTTCAAGTGGACAATCACTGGACATGGTGGTCAACGTGTCATCTGACGTCAGAGATGATTCGGCCGACCTTCCCGTGGCGGTCCGAATTGTTGCTCTTGTTTCCGTCACCAGATTCTTTGCCCCTTGTCTCGGGATGCCCCTTGTCTCGGGATTTAGGCCTATATATATATATATATATATATATATATATATATATATATATATATATATCGACTCTCACCATGTCACCATGGTTACATTACTTACATTGACACGTCTTGAAACAATTCACGTGCTAAAGTTTCAGGGGTATATTGCAGTCCAGCATTCAACATAATCGCTATTAAAATTTTCAATATATATATATATATATATATATATATATATATATATATATATATATATATATATATATATGGCCTATACGTAATATTTTGAATTTTTCTTATTTTTTCTATATCTACCATGGTTCTATGGTGAAATAAAGATATAAAGATATATATATATATATATATATATATATATATATATATACAGTCAGTTTAGTCGAAGTCTTCTTTGTCTAAAATGTCCGTATTTGGGGCTGTATGATCATCGATTGAAAGTGAAAATTATACGCAGAATACAGTGGCGCCTCATTCATCGAATAGACGCAAATCTCTCTTTGATGCAGGAGCGCGTACGCTGTGCATGACGACTCACAAAGGACCCATACAGTTAACGTTACAGTCGGATCTATTGTAAGTCCCTTGTCTTGCAGTCGATATTTCTATTATAGAAGCTAAAAATCTAGACATCATAGGGTTATGGTTAGCCGACGCGTTTTAAAACTCCGAAAATATAGAGAAGGAAGCCCGCGATATGTCGGTTTAACCCCTTAACTGGATATTTAACTGTAACTCAATGTAAAATGGACGGATAGGCTATATCCGGGGTCCCCAGTTAAGGGGTTAATAATTCATTCGCCCTTTCCGCAATGGCCGACGATCCCTATATATAATGCAAACGTCCTTTTGGGGAGAACATTGAAAGACCTCCGGCGAATGAAATAAATACTATGATCGTCATAGCATAAGAAACGAACATGCTATCACAATGGCTGCAACCTGACATTTCGCCGGCAATATCTTTTGTCCTAAGTGCGTAACCGACCACAATGACTAGCCATTTGGTTTGCTGTATATGCTTTAGCAGGCCGATGGGCAATAAAGGCAACGGAAGATTCACTATAGGATGACATATTGGCTTGAGTTTAGACAGCGTTGTCAAATCTTTCGATGAAGATACGATAGCGATCTTGGCATAGCGCAGTTTTGGCGAATAGCATAGCTACTGAGTAAATAGGCTTACGCAATTTTCTCTATTCTTTCTCCAATACTGTTTCTCTGCTGTATTTCTCCGCAATTTTCTCGGTTTTTTCTCGCAAATTTTGTCTGCATTTTCATCTATCTTCCCTGATATTTTCCCACGGTTTTCTTTTGTATTTCTTCACAATTTCCCGTAGTGCAGCTCAGTGATTTTTCCTGGTATTTATCTACAACTTTCTAAGATACCTTTCCGTAATTTTTTCTGATATTTCTTCGTTTGAACTATAAAAGATATTACCTCGAACGCAGTGACAACGTCATCATTGGCTTCATTTTGCTGAAGTTTACAGCACGAATGATACTTTTACTAGAAGACGCATTTTACGCAATTCTGGATAACAGTTTCGCAATCATGCGGTATTTACTAAAGAATGGGAAAGTTTGCCTTATTCCTTTCATTGCCTGCATAATTCTGCACCCGTTCGGACATAACATGTGCGATTCGCACGAAGAAAGAATGAAGAACTACTTTATTCCTAGAACAGGGCAAAATCTTTGCGCGCCGCTTGCAAACGGTGACTTTTCCTGGCCAGCAAGATCCCGTATTCACTGCGCTGTTATATGCTCCGGTCTGCCATGTTGTGTTTATCACAGCTACACGATTACAAGTAAACTCTGCTATATTCACATCCATACTCCTGTGAACTTTACAAACGAATCAGATTGCAAATTCATGGAGGTATGTACAAGGATGTCGTTTTTTTATAGATGTATGCTCATATAATTATATACTGTATATATTATTTATTATTAATATTATTATTATATTATTAACTTCTTGTAGGATTAGACCCTAAAAGCCTTTCTTAAGATCTGCATTAAAACAACTTGCTGACAGATAATAGGTTAATATAATTTTCACTGCTTCGCCTTGGTTGTTTATAGTAAGTGTCACTCTTTTTCAAAGCCCTCTGTTTTTGTAGTTAATATTTCAATATATATATATATATATATATATAATTTTATATATATATATATATACTGTCTTCATACTTTGCATATTTATCTAATAGATCTAAGTCAATTCACATTTTGTTCGTCAGAAACCCCGAGTACAATTTATATTAATGATTATGTATCTTCAGTTGCAGAGAGAATTGCCTGATGGTAAGTTTCCATCAGTAAAAGTTACACTCGAGTTGTTCACAGTTCTTATCTTACATAAGAAGATAACGCATTATTTATAATCACATGCATGCGTTGTCTCTTCAATGCTTCAAAACCTGTTAATTACGTCATCAGTAGGCCTATGCCTACATCTTAAGGCAGTGTTTATTCTAGGCCTGTTTGGGAGAATCCCCAAAGTTTTAAAATCCCCCCACAATTTGTATGTGTTGGCTTGGGGATGGAAATTTCCTCCCCAAAAGCGTGGAGAGACAAATCTTGTCCCCAAAACATTTCAACTCCCCCCCCCCCAATGTCAAGGTGGCTTGATTAAACACTGATCTTAAGGAATAAATAAATCTAATCAAGACATTGCGCTAGGACGAACGTTAAAGCTAATATCGAATGCCATGATTATATTGTTATAGCGCCTATATAATTTCCACTCACAGGTGCTTTCTATTCAGGTGCATCATGGTTAGGCCTAACGTGTGAAATCTCAAGTATTGTCGTGACTTTTACTTACACTTCCAATCGTATTTTTAAGCCCCATCCAATGAACAGATAGGATTGAAAAAAGATAAGATTTAAAATCATTTAAATGAAAAATCATATTTTATCATAGTGTCAGTCTGTCAGAGACAAAAATTGTTAAAAATTGTTTGAAATCGTTCACTTTCTAGCTAAACGAATCCTTAACTGTTACATGAAACTCCTCCTGGTTTGAACACATGGGCGATATAATGCTATATTCGCTATTAGCTGCAACATTTCAAAATAGTCTGACTGGGTTTGTCTTAACTTAAGGTGTTACCACTTTTACTTTTGAACAGCCTCAAGATATTTTCGATGTTCTGGTTCCAATAACGAATCAACTCGTGCACCTTTCCCTGACGGTAAATTCAATTAGAGGCCTATGCTTACAATGCTATACAATGAAGCTCTAACGTACCTTTCTAATCTACAAGGCAATACAGCATGTTTAGATCTTTAAAATAATATTATAGCTAAATTTACACGACTTTTGCCGACATAATCTGATGTCTTTATGGCGAGTTACTGCACTTGTAGCTTATTTAGAGATCGTTTTATAGAAACACAATGCCATAACTCATCTTCATGTTCGATTTGTTATTTTGCCATATATGTTTTATTATGTAGTCCTATCGCTGCTATTATAAGGCTTGATGCGACCTAACTCCATAAGGCGAATTATTGAACTCGGCATAATGCTTGGAAACACATAGGCCTACAAATTGCAAAACTAATTGAAATTTTGAAATTTCCGCAGAAAGAGGCTATAGAATACCTCTTCTCTGCATGGCATTGATTTATCCAGATTTTAACAATGCCTTCTCGTTCTAACCAACAGTTTCAGTAGACGTGTTAAGTTCTTTTTGCCCATCTTCTACGCTATATTCAGCTGCTGTTGTATTTTAGGCTTTTGGTCAATCAATACGAGACAAATGCATGCGAAGGCGTGACGTTGCCTTGCAATGGAGATTGGATCCTGTTGATGCAAAGACTCGACAACGCCGTATCCTTCGTCCGGACATGGGCGGAATATCGAAATGGCTTCGGCGACACGAAGAGTCCGAACTTCTGGATAGGACTGGAGAACATGCACAGAATTACCGGAAACACATCAGCTACCTACGAAATACGTTTCGAGGTAACAACTTTCTTACTCACTTTCATCTGTATTCACGGACTATAAGGCATAGGTCGTCTCTTTAGGCGATGAACGAGTCATGGCTAGTCTTTGATGTTTACGCGAGTCTTTATATTAGTGATTTGGAAATGATGGGCATAGAGACAAGGGGGAAACTATTGAAATTCGTAGACAAAATTTTCGCCTTGCCCCTGATTTACCACCATTTTTTTAAAGTCGCGGCGAAGAGTAGAAGACTAATTAATATTCACCTTAATTAACCGACAGATTAGATATTGCTGGTCTATGATTTTCGTTTTTCTCTAATGCTATTTGGATTTGGTGCGCCATCGGCTGATGCCCTGGGCATTATGATAGTGGCGCTATAGAAGTTGATTGATTGATTGATTGATTATTGTCATTTTGTCTGCATGAGCCGAAGTACAGCTTGACTTTCTAAATTCTCTACATCTTTTCAAATGCAATGGTTCTTGGCTACATTGTGAAATTGTTCAAATTAAGACCGTGTTTGGACGATTTTTAATTGCAAAACTACAACAGTGCTACTAAAGGGTTCGAGTTAAATAACCTTTCTTCCCGGTACTCTTTTTCATAGTCCACCTTGTCGCTTCCCCAATCTCACCCTGACTGATTTCTGGAATCTCTGAAAAACCGATCTATTGCGGTACGGATTTCAAGTACCATCGATTGATACCTATGAGCTTATTAGCAGGGTGCGATTTGTGACCTGGAGCAGTGGGGGAGGGGAATATGTCGAGCTTGGGGAGTATGTAGTTGTTGGGAAATGTAGCAGTGGGGGGGATGTAGTGGTGAGGGATGTAGCAGTAGGGGGATGCAGTTTGGCAGTGGGGGGGAGAAGATTCCCCCTCCTCCTTTCTCCTCCTCCCCCTCGCAAGTCGCGCCCTGTTTATTAGAATTGGCGCCACAGAAGAAGCTAGCTCATAAATTAATTATCGGCATAAGGGTGGGATACGCCGCTAAATGCATAGAAATCATCGCCTGTGAAACAGTTTCAGAGCTTGACGGCCGGTCTTTGGTTCTACGCCGTCTACGATGACTTCTCCATCGGATCCGAGGAATCGAACTACACGATACACATCCGCGGTTTCAGCGGCAACGCAGGAGATCCGATAACGAACCGGACCGCAAGGCCGATCTGGATCGTCGACGGAATGCAGTTCACGGCGTTCGACGCCGACCACGACCTGAAACCCGACGGCAACTGTGCCCTGGTCTACGCGGGCAGCGGATGGTGGCACAACAACTGCGTTCGTGTCATGCTGACCGGTCACATCGGCACGACGAATTTCTGCTGGCAGACGCTGCAGCACTACATACCGGAAGTTAAGGGGGCGCTTCGAGCGGCACGGATGATGGTCAGAAGGAAAACGCTCGTATAACGGATCACGCGAGCCACGTGCACGGCCTCGGGAAGATGGAGGGGGAGCACAGGAGTCCAACCCCCAAAGTGTTTTATAAGGAAAGATTACTAGGGGGTCGATGAAAAAATTTTAAATTCAGGATGAAAACTACATTTGGAACTTCCTGTTTTTAGTTTATTCTGCCCGACTATACCCACAAATCAGCCATAATGGTAGTAGAATAAAATTTCTAATATCGAATGAAAAGTGCACAGTCAGGTATGATGGCGATGCGCGATCAGTTTCCAGTGTTTTTCTGAAAAGACTGTATAAGCCCAATGAAGAAAAACTTGGAATAACTTCTAGGGGGGCCTTTGTATGAAAGGTGGACTGTCGTAACATAATTACTGCGGGGGCCAGGAAAACAACTAGGGGGCCGCGGCCCCCGTAGTTTACATGTCAAAAACACCGTGCCAGTCCCCCCTATTCTTGATGGAACCGGTAGTGGAATTTGCGCAAAGCCATTGAGAAATTTGGGTTGGGGATGGGTAAACCTTTTTTGCTCGTTAGAGACTTTCAAACACGAAAATGTCCATGTATCCTCCCCCTATTTCAGAACCCTGGCCACGCCACTGACAAGAATCAGAGAACAGTTTTGTTTATCACAGAAATTGTAAAATCAATAGCGACACCGCTTTACATGAAATCGATATTTTTACATTAGAACGTCGGTTATATTGACTGCCTATCTGACTGGTTAAAATGTGGTTCTTGAAATAAGACAGGATTGAGTCGAGGGAACTCTGCCACCCAATCTCGACAGTCTAAAAAGCGGCCCCCTTGCTATGTCTCTGAGCTTCGGAATTGATCTTTGTTTTCGCTAGATGGCAGCAGCACATTACAATGTGAGAACAGTTTAATAAATTCCTCCCAATGTGTTTCACCGCAGTATAAGACTTATAAGTAATCGCTCAAACTCACGGTAAACTAAATAATTATGCATACAAGCGCTTACCTCAAGTTACCTGTCCTAAGCACATGAAGTCGCTTAGTCAGGAAATATGGGTCGACATAATTTTGCCTAGTAAAGAAATATGAATCGATTCTAGTTGCGAGTGAAATATATGAAGTGTTAGTAAATTAATTTGGAAAATGTTGGCCAGCAAAACTACAGCTAAAGTTGCACACAATCGACACCTGTCCTGCTTTCGTGCACATGTTTAGCTGATTAATTATTCCAATATCCACTGTCAGTGATATGCATTCATTAAGGGAATGGAATGGATAAGAGGGTGGTGCAAAAAATTTTTTTTTGGGGGGGCGATACTATTAGTTCTAAGGCTGTTTTAATTTAAAGAAACTAGCTGTTCGCCCGTCAAAAATGACGGACGCTTGGCTATTTTCCTACCCGATCTTTTTTAAAAAGTTCTAGCAATTTGTCCAACGATGCAACTCTGACAGAAACATGGCTTGATGAGCAATTTTACGTCTGCCGGTTATTTGCTCGCAACAACAACAACAACAACAACAACAACAGTAAGATCATATTTCTAATCTATTTTCAGTCGACGGTTAGACAGAACACAGAACATCGACACACAGACACACAGACTATACAGTCAGGCATATTGTCAAGATTCAACGCGATTTCAAAACGAATGCACGAAGGACAGAAACTCAACGGTCCACCGCTGTTGAGTCGTCGTTTTGTCCAACGAGCGACGCACTTAATGCTGCGGCAGTCACCAGGTGATGGTGCAGCCCGCGTTGCACCTAATTGCGCTATAAAATCGACCGACAATGACCGACAGCGGCGCTACATAAAAAGCGCTTCTGAAAAGCCCCGGCGTGTCGTTGAGATCTAGGCTTTTTCCTAGAACAGCAAGATACTTCTCTCTCTCTCTCTCTCTCTCTCTTTGTACCATTTTCGAATCTGCGCTCAGCTGCGCCGGCGCCCATATAGCAATTAACTCTACCCGCCGCGAATGGTTTCCTTGCCGCCAAACTCTTAGATGTTTACCTGTATACGTCTCTGCCGGTTGCTGGCAGGCAGGTAGGCAGGCAGGCAGGTAGGTTCGCGTCGCCCTTCGTTCCTGGCGCAGCCGGGGACTGACACCGATAATTTGGCTCACCGGGGTTTTTTTCACCTGGATTTCCTGCCATTGTTTCCCGCCCCTCGACGCCGAGCAGACGGCGTTTGGGCGACGCGCGATAATTGCAATGGCGATTAGTCATTGTGCCGAGAGAAACATGCATGTGGCAACAAAGAAGCGAACTATGTAAATCAATATTACAGGCAGCAGAATATAGCAGACCAGACGCGGAAACTCTCTTGTTGGTATATTTCTGGGTGCAAATCGCCCCTTTGTCGCAAAATTTCAACGCAACAAAGCGTTGGCGGCGACGGGTCAATAGGTCAAGGGTTCAATGGTTCACACGGGTCACTTTTTGAGTGACCATCTCTGCAACAGAGCTACAGGTACAATCGAAAAATTCGAATGAAGGGTTTCGCAAAAGCACGAAACCGGTTAATAATTATCAGCGCCGGGTCCGAGACGCTCGAACTCAAGAAGTATTGGCGAACCTTTTACCTTTTCCTTTACTGTGCACAAACAGGGTGGCGCAAAAAACCGGACTATGTTAAATGCAAACCTAAATGTGACTAGTCCGTTTTTTGCGCCACCTGTATATATATATATATATATATATATATATATATATTTATATTTATAATTTAAGCATTAATAGACAACCGACAAGCGATCTCAAGATTGGTGACTTGATCATGCGAAAGAAAAGCAATTTCGCCGAGAAACTGCATGGCGCTTATATGGGAAAGCTGACGGCGTGCTCTCGCTAATGGCCTTGTTGGTTGAATTCACTCGGTCCTCGCTTCACGCTGCTCTTTCGGGTTTCACGCACAAATGAATCGACAAAAACAGTCTCCAGAAGCATTTACATATGTTAGGAGCATAAACATACATGAATTATCATCGTCATCGTCATCGTCATCATCATCATTATCGTCGTCGTCGTCATCATCACATGTCTTTCTCCCATTTAAGCTCATTTGGAACTATAGAACTGCATTGTTCTTGGTATGTTATTTTGTCACTTAGTATAAGCGAAATACTACTACTACTACTACTGCTACTACTACTACTACTACTACTACTACTACTACTACTACTACTACTACTACTACTACTACTAATAATAATAATAATAATAATAATAATAATAATAATAATAATAATAATAATAATAATAATAATAATAATAATAATAATAATAATAAGAAGAAGAAGAAGAAGAAGAAGAAGAAGAAGAAATTCTCTTATCGTTTCGCAAACGTAGGTTCTACGATGCGGCTGGGCCTTGGAAGATACCATGCAGGACCGACATTAACACGAAGAGAGACAGAGACAAAGACAGAGATAGACCGACAGACAGACAGAGACAGACACAGTGATAGGGTTTGGGAGCTGGAGTCCTTGCGCGTCGCGTGGCTAAATGCTATAAAGTGCTTCGACGGGTAATCTAAAACAAACATCATTTCCGTTCTCCGTCGATTGCAGCGCCACCTGTCCAGCGCCGCGTTCTCCAGACGGAAACCTCAATTTCCAGGAGAGTATATTAGCACTTTGGGCCGGTTTTAACGTCGTCTGATAGCGATGGGGTGGGGGCAGGAGTGGAGGTGGAAGCATTAGTCCATTTCGTCCATGATTCTCTTGTTCCTGCCATCCTGCCATCGGTTTGACACGCACCGTATTAGAAGTGCCACAAGCGGTCGTCTCATCCGAAGCCCCGGACTGTTCCTGACCAAACAAGGAGTCGCTAATAAGAATTTGCCAACTTCAGACTCCCGTATGCACAGGCCCACTTGTGTGTGTCTGTGTGTGTGCGTGTGTGTGTTTGCGTCTATTTCTAGGAAACAACAGGCTGACACTATACATATCCGAGACAGACAGACAGACAGACAGACAGACAGACAGACAGAGCTTTTGGAAAACACCATCTGGCGTCTGATTCAGTCTTTTAATCAAAGGTTTCGATTGTCTGGCGGTTGTGAACATCGAGGCAGCAACGACACGAAGGAGATTTTGTTTACAATTTCTCAGACGAAGATAATGCCGTATACAGGGAACGAATAAATCTTTACAAGGGACCAGATAACTAAACGGAGCAAAATTTGGGGCTTCTGGGAAAACAAGCGAACGTATCAAGAGTTCTGAAATCGAAGCTACTATTGATTAAAATCGCAAAATCCTTCAGATTCTAAAAGTTTTATTGCATTTTTTTAATAAACTCCTTTTTGGCGCGGCATTCTCTTAATTGGTCCAGTATATACAGTACCGTATCACACAGGCATTGCAGAAACAACGCTGGCTTCAACGGGCAGCGCGTTTGTGACTATTATCGATTGAGCTCCGGTTCGTAATAGACTTCCTTGTTTGAAAAAACTGCCACGCCGACAATAATTTGTCTTCAAGACCGAGTTGATAATAATAATTTGCTGCAGAATTTACTGTCAAGTCTACTGGAACTCGACGTCCGACGATACATGACGCACACGGCTGCGATATTGCAGTCAAGCCAAGCATCAGTACGTTGTGAAATATGGCCGACGAAGATTCCTCAGTCCTCAACGTGCTAGAACGTAGCGACGCGGGGGTATATCATGGAGGCGCCACAAGCCAAATATTGAGCGAACATGGCCTGTTTGAAATCAATGCAAGGGGAACGGTTCTCAGTTGCGCTGAAGACATATTTATTCAACATTTCATTTCCATTTATGTTTTGAAATTGGCATCTAGCAATGTTATAGGACTATAGATATTGTCGAGGTAATAATAATAATAATAAAGATATGCTAAGAATTCAGAAGAGTGATGAAATGAATTAAAACCACATATTCTTGTGTCCCCATCTTTGCTGTGTAAAACCGTACTAGAATTGTCAATATATTCTGTCTCAATTTTTTTCTAGAGCTTTCGAAATGCCACGAAAAATAATGAGCCATTTGAAACGACACTATACAAAGTCTTTCAGAAATCTACTCTGTCAAATGTCTAAAAAATCAATCAAGAGATAAGATGGCGCTTAAGAGAGCTGGTTTCTTCTATTACAGGTTTTATAGAACACAAAAATATTATAAAATTGATACCCTGTTTGAAATTGGACAAAGCAAGGACTAGTGCTACATTAGGCTGTAGATACGCAAAAATTCAGAAGAGTGATGAAACGAATTAAAACCACATATTCTTGTGTCCCCATCTTTGCTGTGGAATGACTGGCCACCGTCCGCCGATGAATGGCCTAGCCGCCTATGGGCCGATGGCCACGAAACCGGAACTCAGTACCGGTCCATACGGACAGTCACATTGAGCCTACAGGTGAACCTTTTACAGCATCGTGATGTCTTTTTATCTACGACAGGGGTGTCAAGACTTTTTGGGCGGCGGGTCAAATGACATGTCTCCCATGTCCTCGCTGGCCAACTGCAAAAATTCTTGCTTGCCGATATTATATTCCAAAATCTGAAATATTTAAAAATCTAAAGTAAAATTACGAAAACATGAAAAATCATTCAATCATTACATTATTTACATTGATTACAACCGATTGTTGTAACTATGACAAACCGTATTCTAGTCATGTCTAACAGAAACAGTTAAATTAATTTCACATCAAACCAATTTCACGCATAAACTTGTAAGAAAAAATTTTTAAATTTAAATATTTTCGCGGGCCAAATAAAATCAGCCCGCGGGCCAAGCTTGGCCCGCTGGCCAAGGTCGTTTCGACACCCCTGACCTACGACCTCAGCAAACAAATTGTCTCGATCACATTTACAACGCGGTCCGTTGTCAACCGTTTGACTTTTGGCGCTACTCTTACTGAACATCTACAATTTCCAGTGTGTCGCTCCACTCAGACTACCGGTTCTTTCTCCGTTCCAAGTTCGCAGATACTCTTCCCGGGACGAGCACACGAACGAACAAACACAGGACGCTGTGTTCGGAAGGAATTAATATTCCCCGCTGGGTGGACAGGACAGGACAACGCCGCCAGATGGCGTATCCTGTGTCCGGGCGCTAAACACATATCGACAATCGGAGGACAAACGGGGCGCCCCGTTTCTTGATCGAATGAGAACAAGGGATGCCCACAGGATGGCATTTTCACTCACCGATCACGTATCGACTTCGGTGTCCCTCGGGCTTATCAAACCAAACGTCATTATCAGTCAGCGTCACGCCTCTGAACTTGGTTCGCCTGGTGCTGTCGAGTGATTTGCTGCTTTTGTAGGTTTTGTTATCGTGTCATCGCATATTGAGTTGTCCGGTTGTTGTTGTTGTTGTTGTTTTTCAGTTGGCATGTTTCAAAGAACACGCTAGCTATGTACAGTATACTGTATATTTAATATATCTGTTCTTATTTTTGGACATCTCTTAAGGGCTTTGTTAAGTGTTCATGTTTCAACGCTAGCTATGTACAGTATACTGTATATTTAATATATCTGTTCTAACTTCTTATTTTGGACATCTCTTAAGAAGGGCTGTTCATGTTTCATTAGCAGTGCTTTTATTCTGCAGGAACGTGTAGGAACGGCAGTTTGCAACCTTTTCCTCTAAAATTATATATATTTTAAAAAAATTTAATCAATTTTAAAATTTGTATGTGGGTTCAACATGTAACCGACATTGCATTAATCTGCATTTTAATAAAAGTTTAAACTACAACCTGCTAAACAAAAACAGTGAAATATAAATACGTGTATAATAAAATATAATATAACAAAATATATATAAAAGTATGTTTCGCACAGTGGCGGCTCCAGGATTTGGCATGGAGGGGACCGTTGGGATATATAATCGTTGGATTTGTTGTTATATGTATATTAAGTATATCCCAACAGGGGCCAGATACTCAGTTACAGCCGCCACTGGTTTCGCAATATACGTGTTACACTGTTCATTAGTAAGTTAACGCGGCTCTATGTACACTGTACAGTATATTTACTCATGTGGTGACCTAAAGATAGACTGATCGCAGACTGTTCCTTGTCTATTCACATACGGTTTCCGCATCCTAATCTCGTATTCTCGTTCTCCGGAACACTTTCGCCATTTCTTACTAATTAGAACGCGGTTGCGCGGACGTCTCTGCCATTTGTTAGGACTGCATTAGAGAGACGACGTCTCTCCGCCTTTGATTTCCCATGCGGCGTCGCCCAAAACAACATACGGGTACCAGCTCACAGCACCATCATGGAAGATAATTATCGAACTGAATTGCGAAGCCGTCTTGAGTCTGGGCCATCTCACGCATTCACAGACAAAGAAGACATTGGACCACCAGCAACCGCACATTAGGGCAGGAGGGGCACTTGTCCCCCCCCCCCCAGGAAAATGCAAAAACCAATATTTCACATTGAAATTTGAAAACTTTGCTAAAATATTCAGAGATGTCCATGAGTTGAGTTAACCCATGGGTTGGGTTGGGTTGGATTCGGTCAGACTATTCCATATTAATGGTGGGTTGGGTTGGGTCAGAAAATAAGTCATGGTTTAAGAAACTGTAACGCATTACAGTGGGTTCGGTTGGGTTAGGTCAAGTAAAATTATTATCAGCATGGGTTGGGTTGCAGATTTGATGGGTTGGGTTGGATTGGGTTCTAAAAAATGGACTCATGGACATCTCTGAAAATATTATCCATGACTATTGTGCTAAAATCTGCTTTGACCCATCCTGGAAAAAATTTATGTAGCGTAACCGTGACCATTGTGTTTTGCCCTTCCTGGAGAAAAATTCCGTTGACGCCCATGCACTGGACAATACGAAAAAATTAGTTATTAATTAAGCTAAAATCAAAATTAATAACAGTAGCTGCAACAGCCTACATACTGTACATACTCTGGTCGAGTATCGCATTTTTATCTGTGCTTTTCCTAAATTTCTACTAACAATGCGTCTATACTAATAGTTACCAACGCACCAATGCAAGCGCCATGCTCGCCTTTGTCTGTTTTTCGCGGTACTTTGAGCGTACAACGCCGGGCACAACGGCGCCCCGCCCCTCCCCCCCCCCCAAGCGCGTACACGAACTCGGCGTACAAGCCAGACAGGGCATACACACACGACGCGTCGCGCCAGTTAAATCACTGTTTTACGCCGCCTGGGCCCCCAGACCGCCGTCTGCCAGGCAGCGACAAGACAAAGGATGGGACATGCACGCGTACATCGAATGGGAGAGACGGAGACACGGCGGCTGCAGTGGACAGCGGTCGGTCGACGACGAGGTCGATGGTGGTGAAGCTGGCCGCAGCAGTCGGAGCCACAGAATGGGGGTGGGGGTGGGGGCGTGGGGCGGCCTGCGTGCGTCCTAAAACACAGACTGTGCAGAAGGGCGTTCTCGCCCGTTTGTCTTGATCCTTTTTCTGGGACGCCAGCGATTGTGGTTATGAATCTTCTACTGATGCAAGATTTCCACTGTGGGCCTCATTTTTTGTTAATCACGCACCTATTGAAACCCCTTTATTCTAGTTTTATTTAAATACCTTCACTTCTTGGTTCGTTACTCATTTTTTAACAAAAATGGGAGTCTTGTCTCTTGTGGCCAGGGTTATTTCTAGGATTATCGAATTATGGGGGTGTCGGTAAATTCTGGGGGTCCCCTGCAGAAAGTGTGACAAGCAAAAAAGGTCATCTCCATAGCTGAAATGGGGAGGGGGTGTTGGGAGAGTGTCGGTCTCAAATTGGGGGATGTTGGCGGTGTTAGAGGGGTGTAAAAATATCCCTGCTTGTGGCATCATTCCGCCAAAAAATGGAAAATACGGACACACTTAGCTTAACCCCTTAACCGTGACTTAACTGTAACTCAATGTAAAATGGACGGATATATCCGGGATCCCCAGTTAAGGGGTTAATGAACATCGTAATTCGCCGTGTTCTTACAAGCGTTTCGTCTTGTGCGCACGAAGACCGTTGAAACCCCCAATTTTAAACAAAAATGGTCTAAATTATATAAGATGCAACCATTTGATATGGCATTTGCGTCTCTATTTAACAATGATGCCACAATTTAGGCGCCGAGTGTAAATCCTGTGCTGGGAAAAACGTCCATTAAAGATTATTAAGGGCGAGTAGCTTTGATTCGGCGCCAGACAAAAATGTTTTAGGGAAATTGGGGGTGCAGGGACCCTCTGTTCACAAACTTTTCAAGAACTGAACTCCTTTAATTGGTAAACTATTGCGTCAGTCAGTCCCTGTGTGTAGATAAAATAGATGAAAGTTCATGGAATTTGAGTAGTGCGTTTGGAATTTTACGTAAATTTGAAAAATATGGCTAAATTTTTCGCAGAAGGTAAGAATTAGACGTAGCCTAGTTCGAAATCCTTATAATGCTTCGCTGTTCCGTTTGTTGCGCGCATATCTTATGGACGGTGAAACTGTTTCCAAATTTCATTTCGATAAAAAGAATCAAATTGCCCATGCAGAGGAACATGTTGATATAGATGGTCATTAGCGTACCAGATTTCTTGCCAATGAGAAAAGAAGAATTATCCGGCCAACTGACATCTTAAATATCTCATCTTATGAAAGTCGTTGTCGTCGTCATCATCGTCATCATCAATCAAAATCAGACCTATTTCTATGAATTTCTTGTTAATGTGATTATATCTATCGCTACATATACAGAAGTTCAAATTCCTTTCCGAGAACAAAATTATGCCGCAATTACGTCAACAGATATGTTTATCTAGCGTCCTCCAGTAGTGATTCACACTTCTCCATTTCCATGTATTCTTCCAGCGTGGAAGATTCGGACGAAATGATATTGCAATCCAAGTGTCTGCAGTTCGCAAAGAGCAGGACGACCCTTGCACCTTGCACTGATCAAGGGGCAGACGATTGCACGTTTATCGTTTATCGCCGTGCTGTGCATTCTAAGTGTTTGGCCGGGCTGGGAATAACAGACGAGAAAAGGCGCACAATAAACATAACTCCTTCTATTTCTCTCTACCCAGTGGCGGCTCCAGGATGATTTGGCAAGTGGGCGGGGGCGTTGGGGTGGCAACTTCTAATCATGGGGGCCAACCATTTGTTGTTTAATGTATGGAGCATTAAGTATAGGGTCCCAACTGGGGGGGCACTGGGGGGCAGGCACTCAATAGGAGGGCACGGGCCCCTGCCCACCGGTGGAGCCGCCACTGTCCCTCCCCCCAACTCGATGTTCTGCTTTGCAATCGCCGATCCTTCTAAGAAGAAGGATTCTTCGTTAACAAGCTTATTGGTTCGTGGCTTTAGAACAATATTTGACTGCACCGCAAGCTGCAGGCCCTCTGGTGCGAGCCTGGTACAGTTTTGAAAGCAAGGCTAGCTCTACTCTAAGCCTGCACCCACCGAACTCATGGGGAGATGGCAGGAGCGATCAATTTGTTTTACAGCGCCGCGATGGCGGATATAAGCCTTTGTTATTGGAAATCGGGACCCAGTCTACGAAATTGGGGGGGGGGCTACGGTGGCCCCTAGAGGCGGCGGGAAGAGCGGCGGCCCCTGGTAGCGGCTGCCAGGAGCCCCTGGGCCCAAGACCTCCTACCCGGCCACAGCTCAGCTCTTCGGCTTTCCTTGTCCGCCCCCTCCCCACCCCGGGTCCCAAGTTTTCCCGAGAATAAAGCGTCTGTCTGTCGGAAATTGTATCGTCCGCCGTCGAGTACAAAGACTGGCTCATAAATATTCATATCGTCCCGAACGCGCGCCTCCGATTGGCTGCGCGCTGTCGTCAAATCATTTCCTGGAGCCGGGCGTCGCCGGCAGAGTCGTTAATATTCATGACCGATTCGTGAATATTCATGAGCGTAACGTCTTTACTGGGGCGTAGTCGTTGACAGAGGCGACAGACAAGGAGACGGCGACCGGTGTCTTTCCATCTTCTTCCATCAATTCCAGGCCTTTTCCGTTCGACGAGGAGGAAGAAGCGCTGAACGCAGAAGTCCGAATACCAATTGGAAGGGGTCGGTCTTTTCACCTTTCTTCCATCCATCGGCGAGGATCTGGAAAAGCGTCTTAATAGGGAAGAGATCTTTCCCTTTCCTGGGTCTTGAAATATGGTCGGAGGTAAGCGGGGCATGCATTGCTTTGAAATACTGATTTAATGCCGAACAATTTACAGATAAATAAATTCAGAAAAAATCTTTACTGATATTTTTCGGTTTTCGACCTGTGTAGGCTAACTACGTCGAATATACTGAACAAGAAGATGTTATAGATTTATCTCTGTTATAATAATGATCATTGGGTCTACTCTATTTTATGGCACCATGTGTACCATACTGGAACATTTCGCTTGTTTGTTCGATAGAATGTTCCGTGACTAAACTGAATTATTAATAAATGTTGAGGTTATAGTTAACGCTATGGGGGGAGGGGGTGTACTATACTATACTACTATGAGTAATGTGTCATGTCTTCAATGAACATCTTTCCTAAAGTAGTCATGTGCTTCATGCTCTGAGGAGGGGAAATACAGTGTAAGTAGCAACCTGGAACATCAAAAACTCAGCATCTACTACTACTACTACTACTACTACTACTACTACTACTACTACTACTACTACTACTACTACTACTACTACTACTATTACTACTACTATTACTACTACTACTACTACAACAACTACTACTACTACTACTACTACTACTATTACCACTGTTATTATTATTATTATTATTATTATTATTATTATTATTATTATTATTATTATTATTATTATTACTGTTGCTACTGCTGCTACTGCTACTACAACTGCTGCTGCAGATAATACTACTGCTACTGGCATTATTACTATTATTGCTATTATCATATTTATCAATGTTATCATTAATTATACATCCATACATTTATGGAGTTATTACTTCTGCGGGCAGATGCGAGCCTTTGTTCGTTATAGGGTTTCTGTCAGTCTGCAGAGAGGCCTTTTGTGACAAAGACAGATTTCGTCCATCGTTTTAGGCGCTCCAATTAGACGCCTATATTATGAGAAAACCGATCGCTTGTAAACAGTTGCTGCCAAGTCGCCATTTCAAATTGGATCCGTTTTAATACCGCAGAATTTAATCTCGCCCGCCGCCGTGCATTATAACACGTCCCAGCTCATTCGGCGGGGCGGGGGTATTTCTATTTTTGCACGAATCGATATCGATATCGCAAGCGGGGTGTTCAAAAGATGCTGGCTGACGTTGACCCGTGCTGTCTGAGTTTTGCCGCAGGGTAATGAATCGATATCGATATCGCAAGACGACGAGTTTTCATCACGAGATTAAAAACGCATCTGTTTAGGTTGGGTTATAGTTGGATCTTAAAGGTGTTGGCGTCGAGTAGGAATGAATAATGAATGAATGAATGACGAGTATCGGTCCCGGTGTGGCGTCGAGTAGGAGCATAATAATTATTATCGGTCCCGGTACTGGTACCCTGTTCGTACTGCGCAGAGGTTATTTTTAGATAACCGACGCGTCAAGAAATGGGACTGTTGGAAGGAAGACTGACGGTAGTAATTCGGGAATTATATTTGTCCGATGTTACGGTTGACGTGCAAACTTCGATTCGTGACACAGCAGAACTGGAAAACACATTTCGCCGCCCACACGAGACTGAGCGCGCGGACCAATAAGCATATGCCATTTGCAAACGAATTAAGCGTAATGATTATAATCAGTCGTTGTAATTGCAGAAGTGACTATAGCTATATCGACCCTGATAATAAAACTAATTTACCTCGATCCTAAATCAGCAAACGTTGATTATAATGATCTAATTGTGGATGACAATGAAACAAACGATGGGAAGTTGCCAGTTAGCAGTGAGTTGCCAGTTAGATTTATTATTATTATTATTATTATTATTAGTAGTAGTAGTAGTAGTAGTTGTAGTAGTAGTAGTAGTAGTAGTAGTAGTAGTAGCAGTAGTAGTAATAATGCAACCAGCCTAGTAGTAGTAGTAGCAGCCAGGTAGCAGTGGTAGTAGCAGCAGCAGTAGTAGTAGTAGCAGTAGCAGTAGTAGTAGTAGTAGTAGTAGTAGTAGTAGCAGTAGTAGTAGTAGTAGTAGTAGTAGTAGTAGTAGTAGTAGCAGTGTAGTAGTGCCAGTACTAGTAGTAACTGTAATTTGGGAACTGAATATATTGATATATCATGATATTGCATAAATATCTTTATAGAACAAAAATTAATTATAAAACGCTTCATCAATGCTCTTCAGCTATTTTTGTTATGCTGACCTAAGTTAACCCAGCTGAAAATTTGAAGAGAAAACCGCGAATATTGTCTATGGAAGCCACAAATCGCAAATATTTAATTTAATTTATTTACGGTTGCTACTAAAGAGCATTCAAGTATTTAAACCGTGGCCGGACAAAATGTCAGCCGGACAAAATATCAGCGGACAAAATGTCACGCTTTAGGGTTAGGGTAAAAGTTAGGGTTACATTTTGTCCGTGACGTTTTGTCCGCTGACATTTTGTCCTAGCACCATTATAAGCAAATACCAAGAATTGACTTGTAACTGCCGACTACTTTCTTCTTTCATTTTATGCTTCAGGGGGAAAACTGTCGCATAGACCTACAGATTTCCCGCCGACCCAACATCCTGCGACTTATGAAGCTGTTGGCTTCCCATGCGTAGTCTCTGCTTCCCACTCTGATATCGATTAGATCCTTTGCGGATGGATGTGACGGAGTACAATCGATTGATATCTTCGGGTATCATAAATAGCCGGTGCTATATAAATAACTTGGTCGCTATTGCATACTTGATCGGCATTGCAGAATGGACTGCCTGCTATTAGGGCACATTGTCTCGCCGATACGTGTACAAGTATAGAAAGTATAACAAACCAGTATCGAGATAGGGCCATGTGTTGCGTAACATCATTAGAGCAGACATTTAACGTATTCAGTACCGATCCGCCGGGCCGGGCGAACATTTCGGGAAAGTGTGACATTTCACATTTTCCACAATTTGTGTTTCTTTAAAGTAAAACAACCATAAATACAATATAACACGACATAGAACATAAAACCTTCATGTGTATTGTAAGTAGTAGCCAAAATTTGTCAAATTCTGACAATTTTCATCATCAAACGATCAAAGCAGCCTCAAGGGCTTCTGTTTCTGTGAAATGCCTTTTCATAGAACTGTTCTTTTAGTAGTTTTATTTAAGTTTTGGTTGCAACAATAAAAATTGAAAACAATAGCAGGCTAATACCACGACAAATGACGAAGCCTAGGTTAATGGTTAGCCTAGGTTAATAATAATAATAATAATAATAATAATAATAATAATAATAATAATAATAATAATAATAATAATAATAATAATAATAATAGTAATAATAATAAAAATAATAATTATTATTATTAGTAGTAGTAGTAGTAGTAGTAGTAGTAGTAGTAGTAGTAGTAGTAGTAGTAGTAGTAGTAGTAGTAGTAGTAGTAGTAGTAGTAGTAGTAGTAGTAGTAGTAGTAGTTGCAGCACAGTGTCAACTGACTAATGTTTATGACTCAGTTATGACTCACATGACTCTATGCTTGGTTTCTCATGACTCACGTTAAGAGTGATTCCTTTGAGCAAGCGCAGGAACCTTTGTTACATTGGCTTCCGCCAGAACTGCTGTTTTCACGACGTTATGCGTCGGGGCCTTCAGGATCAATACGGTGGAACGTGAGTAGTTCGGTCCAGACAGAATCTGCTTTGAATGCGGTCAATGGCACATTTGTTTGATCGCGACTCGTAATAAGGACACTATAGAACCAGGTTTTACCTACTTAATTGCCTTGGTCGGGAAGATGGAAGAGTGTGGTAGCGTCACTGGACTGTAGCGTCGACGGAAGCGGGTTCGAGACTCGCAGAAGTCCTTGGGTTGACTCGGCCTTCACTCAATTTCAGTGGTAGAATGCAAAGCAATGGCATCATTGCGAAGGTAACCATAGATTCCTCGGCGGAAAAGGCTGGCTACCGTCCGCCGATGAATGGCAGGTTTCCTGTTGAGTTTGACCCCAATCACTTTTTCTCCATGACCCCCCCACCTCCACGGACAGTTGCTTAATTCTTGATTATCTGAGAGAACTGACAGGGTCTTCTTTGCGTCTTGAAATAGTGCCTTAACTTGAGCTATAAACTACAGTACATTGCCAATAAATACACACACTGAAGCTTATCGAAATCGGGAAAGATTGGCAAAATAAAGCAAAAAACATCAAATAGTCAACTATTCCAGCGTTTTGGGTGTTTCGGCATAAGTGATAATTATAGTAAAGTGATTTAAGAGGCATTAGAAGGTGTGAAAACCACTATGCACTGCAGTAATATTACTCTCAACATGCAACAATCTAGTCATCCTAGATAACTTTTTATTCCATTCATTGTTTCAACTATTACTGCCTCTTCGTCCAAACTGTTTCATTTTCCTACCACCATGGCGCTATAAAAATTGTCTTCTTCAGTATCGCCCTCTTCTTGAACAATTTTAAATTCAACGTCTTAATCTGAAAACCAAATTTCAGAAATAAAATCTGAAATTCAGTCCGATTTTCTTCTCTCTCTCACTGTCTCTCTCACTTCCTCTCCTTCCCCTCTCTCTCACTGTTTCTCTCTCCTCTCCTTCCTCTCTCTATCTATCTCACTGTCTCTCTGAGTGTGTGTCTCTGTCTCTCTCCTTTTCTCTCACTCTCAACTCTCCCTCTTCCTTCCCCTCTCTCTTGCCTATCTCTGTCTTTCTGTCCCTCTCCTTTCCTCTCTCTCACCCTCTCCTTCCCTCTCTCACGGTCTCTCTCCTCTCCTCTCTCTCTTTCTCTCTGTATCTCTCTGTCTCTCTGTCTCTGTCTCTCTCTGTCTCTCTGTTTCTCTCTCTCTGTTTCTCTCTCTCTATCTCTCTCTCTCTCTTCTTCTCTCTCTCTCTCTCCCCCCCCTCTCTCTCTCTCTCTCTCTCTCTCTCTCTCTCTCGAGATGTGTTGGTAGCCCCGGCGGACCGCGGTGCTCCAATTGAATCGTCGATGCAGTAAAACTTTTATATCCGATGTAAGATCATCTCTGCAGTTCCCCTATAACTGCACCCAAGTCGAATCCATCGGCCGTGAATCTTGCCTCTTCACCCAAACACTCCGCGATCATCGCCTGCTGCCGATCATCTGATTCTTCCCCAGAGGTATACAGGGAAACGCGTTTCTAGCTTAGCAAACGGTATGCAGTACACACTGCCTAGTGTATGTATGTGTATATATATATGTATACTGTATATATATACAGTATATATATACACTATGTCCGGGAAAACGGGAGTCCTCCGATAACTATGAAAGCCAATTTCAGTTATTTATAATTTTTAAAATTTCCAGACCTACTTTCAATTCTCAACTAAAATTATAAAATTAAATCGATTATATGATCTTCATTTTAAAGCATTTTCTTTGCTTGTCAGCACACAAAATGACGTAGAAAATGACGTCAGCCAATAAATAAGCAGATAACTGTAATCTGTGACAGCTGACCGAAAAAGTTACAAACCACTCAAATGAGTAAACGGATTATAATGAAATTTTGCGCCAACGAAACAAATAGGTGGCTCTTTATGTGTTTGAAATTTTGTCTAAATCGATGCAGATTCGATGTGGTTATTGCCATGGAAGGCGCCACAAGCCAAATATTGGGTGGGCCAACATGGCCTGTTTGAAATTGGACAATGCAAGGACTAGTGCTACAGTAGGCTATAGATATGCAAAAATTCAGAAGAGTGATGAAATGAATTAAAACCACATATTCTTGTGTCCCCATCTTTGCTGTGTCAAACCGTACTATAGAATTGTCAATATATTCTGTCTCAATTTTTTTTCTAGAGCTTTCAAAATGCCACGAAAAATAATGAGCCATTTGAAATGACACTATGCAAAGTCTTTCAGAAATCTATTCTCTGTCAGGTTTTATAGACCACAAAATATTATAAAACTGATACCCTGTTTGAAATTGGACAATGCTAGTGCTACAGTAGGCTATAGATATGCAAAATTCAGAAGAGTGATGAAACGAATTAAAAGTGAACTTATTGCGATATATTTAGAGCTTCTCTTTTTCCAGACACAGCGTATATACAGTATACATATATAAAAGGCTGGTACTAAACACCATAGCCGTTTCACATTCTGCTTGTAGGCCTACATGCTAACTCTTAATTCGCTCATAATAATAATAATACATTATTTTATTTACACGTACGTAGGCCTATGCAGTATATGAACTTTCAGCACGATGTTTTATAAGGAATTTGGAACTGCCAAAAGCCCAAAACCCAGCATTTCATGTTTTCTGGCCCAGTAATCATTCCTTCCATCGGGTGCATGGTAGTTGAAGGACTGGAACCAAATGCCGACTGGATTTGTTTAGCTGTCATGCTGTCCACCAGGTCTCATCATTTTGCGACGTATATAGCTAGCTCCACCCCGTTCGGCTGATACTATACAAGTAGAAGCCCATATTACCCGTTTAAGTGGTCTTCAATGCCGTCAATATTTTGCGCGTAGATAGATGGACCCGCGGGGCCTTATCGTAATGCAGCGCCCCATAACCCCCTTCCTTCCTCCCTCCCGCCCGTACCCACCTCCTCTCCGGCCTGCCTGCCTGTCGGTCGTGCTGCGATACTGATAACGGGAGATTTGTAATGGGAGGATCGGCCGTGTTTGTCTCTGAGCAGGAGGAGGAGGAGGAGGAGGAGGAGGGGTTTTCGTCGAGACGACGCGGTTGCCTATGGCAACTGTTTGCGCTCGGTCGACGTCATCGGGCGGCGGTTGCCGGGTGTGACGTTGAGGGCCTCCCGTAGCTCGCAGGGTCCGAATTTTTCGAGACTGTCTGTATACATGCAGTAGACAACGGCGCGACAAATGCGAACGTTTCGCGCTAGCGTTATCAGATCAATCTGTCACAGACGTAATGTAATGTAGCATTCGACGGTGGGTGTAGTCACGAGGCCAGGGATATTTTTACACCTCTGACAGCCCCCCTCATCAACACCCCACCCACAATCTGAGAGCCGGATGACCTTTTTTGCTTGTCAGACTTTTTCCGCAGGGCATCCCCAGAAAATACCAACACCCCCCCAAAAAAAATTGACAATCCTAGAAATATCCCTGCACTGAGGGGTGGGGCCGGGGTGGGCCCCCTATTTTGGCTGGGATCGGTCGTGAAATCTGCACGAAACCGTTGGGAAATTGTTTCTGCGCGGGGGCGGAGGGGTGTGCTTAGGTAGGATGATCAAAGAAAAAATACGTGAATACGAGAAGAACTGCAAACGAGGGTTTGTTTTTGCTCGTCTGAGACTTTTTTAAAACCAGAAAATGTCGATGTGTCCCGCCCCCTTCCCCCTCCCCCGGTCCCTGTTCCGAAACCCTTGCTACTTCAGCGGTAGCATTTGCTCCTCAGTAGTACCACTTATATTTCTACTCCGAGGTGCTCCGGGCAGGGTTATTTCTAGGATAACCAATTCGGAGGGGGTGTCGGTATATTCTGGGAGTCGGTCTATGCTGAAAAAGCCTGACAAGCAAAAAAGGGTCATCCCTGGCTCGGATTGGGGGTTGGGGGGTTGGGGGGGGTGTAAAAATATCCCTGGTGGCTCCCGACGTTCGAGTCTCACCGGATAAGATGGCGAGCTTTGGCATTCGCCGAAATTGAGCAGGGAAGGAGAGGGAAGTAAGTGAGGCCCGAATGGACGATGGAGTCAACGCATTCCAGCAAGACGGAACAGTGTGAAGAAAAATGCATTCATTTTTATGACCTCTGACTCCACATACGTGAATGGCCTTGACATTATTATTGTTAGTAGTATAACCAACTGCCGGAATGACTCACTAATCCACTGGTACTTCTTCCAGCGAATTTGTCGCTGAGTTTCCGCCAAGTTTTCCATTTTTCCCATCTCATTCCCTAACCAAATCTCTTGTTATTTTGAACGCATCGTATTGTGCTACAAAATTTCTAAAAGAACTGTAGGTTTTTGCCTTTAATTAGTTAGACTTAGTTCTTCGCAGTTCAACTGCTAGAATTTTCGAGCCGCTCACGATAAAATTTGCATTACAGCGCATGTATTAACCCCTTAACTGGGGATCCCGGATATATCCGTCCATTTTACATTGAGTTATAGTTAAATACACGGTTAAGGGGTTAATTGCTCGACATTACCTGGACGCTTCCCGTGTGATAGGATTTGGCATTGTGAAGCTGTACAGGGTGGCGCAGAAAACCGGACTATGTTAAATGCAAACCTAAATGTGACTAGTCCGAGTTTTTTTGCGCCACCCTGTATAGTCAGATGTTCATAAATCTTGCGGCGGGGAAATTACGTTTATATCGACAAAAACTTGGGCGTTGAGTTTTCCTTATTCGAGGGTCTATTCTGCGCATGCATTCAGTGGGTAAAGTCGAGGTTGGGTGCTGAGGGGGGGGGAGCGGGCAGTTGTTTCTCGACATAATTTCGTGATGTGGAGGCGGGCGGGCGGGGTGAGGGGGAAAGAGGGAAGTTGAAGAAATAATAGTATTGGCTGGCTGGCGCAACGGTGTGCACGACGAAGGCGGATTCGACTGTAATAATTTTGGTTTCGTCTGTTTTCCAGAAGATAGGAAGCTATTCGTGGGTATGCTCAACAAGCAGCAGTGCGAAGAGGACGTGAGGAAACTGTTCCAGCCTTACGGTCTCATCGAGGAGTGCACGGTCCTGCGTGACCAGAATGGGAACAGCAAAGGTCGGCAGTTTTACGATGAGACACAGTTCTTCTATCCTGAACTGCACAGGGTGGCGCAAAACAAAAAGAAACCCGACTATATTAAAATTGCAAACCTAAATGTGACTAGTCCGCGTTTTTGCACCACCCTGTATAGTAACCGGGGTTATTTCGGGTCCGGCGGTGGCGATGGGCGGGGGCAGTACGAGCGGGGGGTGGTGGTGGTGGTGGTTTGGACATGACTTTTCGTTTTCCCGAGGGACGTTTTTGATTGTCAATGGCGTGCATGACGACCCTTGATATTTGAAATTCGTCATTTTTATTGTATAAGGAAACTATATAATATATAGGTTAAACGCATTTTTGGGACGTTGGAGAATTTCTTTGGCCACGCTGAATTTTTTAGTAGGACCTGCACGACGGTGGTCCATGCCTGCTAACGGGCTGGAAGCAGATAAAATGGGGCTGGGGGTGGGGTGGGGATGGCGCACATGCAGAGGGCTCAAGACCCTTCACTTTGGTGGTTAGGGTGCAGGGGGCAGGTTCACTAAGGAAGCGTATAGACTGGATTCACTTTGATACTGACTCTCAAAATATTGTAAAATTGCAGCTATTTCCAGCCGTCGTCATCATCATCATCATCATCATCGTCATCATCATCATCGTCATCATCAGCAGCATTAGCAGCATCTTGGCACTTTATATATATGGGAATGATACTCTTTCTTGTTTTACCATACTGTACATATATATATATATATATATATATATATATATATATATCTGTATATATAAGTCTGTATTTTTATCATACTGTATATATATATATGTCTGTATATATATAGGCCTATATATAGGCCTATATATATATATATATATATATATATATATATATATATATATATAACTTTACCCTGTTTCGTGGGGTATTGGGAATGGGGTGGGGCAAATGTTCTTCAGCAGTCGTTCATGTACTATACTCCTCTCATCACGCTTTGGACCGCCGAGACCACTAAACGGATTGAAGGACCGACCCACCCCGACCCACCTCGACCCACCGACCCACCGACCGACCCTGTGCTGCTCGACCGGACCACCAGAAAGACGTTTGCGCAGCGAAGATCGATAATCAATAATAATGCGGCGACGGCGTAAAAGAAGACGACCAGGAATTATATATCGGAATTTTTCTACCCCTTCTTCTGTTTCTCATTCTTTTTGCTCCATCTCCGTTCCCCACGCTGTGTCGTTTTTTACCACCACCCCCATTTTGTGTCTCCGTGGTGCCCTGTATTTTCGCTTTGCTTGTCCTGTTGCCTATATGCTTTCGTATGGCTCCGTTGAAGCTGTCTTGCATTCCTTCAGTAGTTGTCACGCTTCTGAATTTTTTGACAGGTTCCTAAATCCGGATTGACTGGTCTTGGCCAATGGTTGACTGGCCGTTCGGCCGACCTATTGACCGGTTTATATATATTGAAATGCCAACCTAACGCCGCTCGCTCGGTTGACTGGCTTTCATGATGTCTGCTTGACTGGTTCGGATGTTTTTTCTGT
Organism: Metaphire vulgaris; assembly: GCA_018105865.1. NCBI lineage: Eukaryota > Metazoa > Annelida > Clitellata > Crassiclitellata > Megascolecidae > Metaphire > Metaphire vulgaris. Next base: position 10,745,690 of record CM030858.1, read on the forward strand.
ACTGCGTCCGTTCACTGATCGAGAGAGAGAGAGAGAGAGAGAGAGAGAGAGAGAGAGAGAGAGGGATACATGACGGATCGATAAGCGGAATGAATGATTGAACGGAGCAGTCGAGAGAACGGACGAATGAAATCTCCGAATGATTCAGCACGTTCGGTGTCCTGCTATAGCAGGTGCGCAGTCGTCTACAGCACAGCAGCTGCAACAAAGGCTGTCGAATTGCTTGACAATGCCCATTTTTCTTACTTACTTTCTGGCCGAATGCGGCGCCGGCCTTTTAAGCCATTTATGAGGCGCACCTGCGAATGATTTTGCGTCTGTTATCTTGGCGCGTTGTTCACAGTCTCTGGTACCGCGCGGGACTGGCGGTGGAGGGGTGGGAGGGTTGATGAAACCGTCGTCGTCGTCATCGTCATTATCATCCATGAGTCACCGGTCGTTTGTTCGAATTTCGTGACGTCATAGTCATAAGTCACAAGAGCGTCATTCATCTCTGACGTCAAGACCTTCGGCGCTGCCGGTGCTGGACAGGAAGTCGTCTGAGGCGATGACGTCATCGCGCGTAACGCAAATCGCAGATTACAGATGTAAGCTGAGGTCGAATTCGATTCGACATACATGCCTATCAAGTTTTATCAAAATCGCTGATTAAACCGGTTGAAATGTGGCCATTTAAAAACAAACAAACAAACAACAAAATTCGAAGTAAATTAATATCCTTCCATCTCACACCGATTAATTAATTAATTAATTAAACGACTTTTGACGTCATTTATTGAAATTGCGATCGACTGCTTTCGCGTGACGTCAGCATTATGAAATCAACTAATTCGATATGTCTTTTCCACAACAACACGACACAAAAAGGCCGTCATGCTGTGACGTCAATGATTCATTCGTGTCGTGCACGACAACCCCGGTTCCTGCCTCATTACACCAGAAACCTATATATACCCTATACGTCGCTTCCGGTTTCCCGACTCTAATCTCGTTGATACCGGATGTAGAAGTTTTATAGCGCCATCGGACGATTCCATGCGCCACGGTAATCGTAATTTAGGGTTCGACATGTCGTCAACGCCGTTGGCAGCAGCTACCGTTATCCGTTACCGTACCTGTTTGCGACGTAATGACGTCTCTACGACGGGGACCCTGTATACCGTCGCTTAACGGCCAAACGGCCCCATTCCAGGTGCGTTTATGTCTGTCTGGCCAAGGTGCACCGTCGTCTCGTCGTCTGCCTAAGTGGCCGGGCGTAAGGTGGTCGCTGTCACGTGACTGCGATTTTGATCGCGATAAGGTCCATTAGGTGGTGGTGATGATGATGATGAGTGCGATGACGATTTTGTTGTTGTTGTTGTTTAGAAAGATGAAGATAATGTTGCTGATGGTGAGAATGTTGCAGTGTCGATATGATTAATTATTAACCCCTTAACTGGGTATTTAACTGTAACTCAATGTAAAATGGACGGATATGTCCGGGGTCCCCAGTTAAGGGGTTAATTGCAGTAGGCCTATGTTGCCGCTTGCGCTGTCTCTGCTGAGGCTGCATATAATAATAATAATAATAATAATAATAATAATAATAAATAATAATAATAATAATAATAATAATAATAACAACACTAATAATACTAGTAACACTAATAACACTAATAACACTAATAACAACAATAACAACAATAACAACAATAACAACAATTATAATAACTATATTATTATTAACTAAATTATTATTAACTATATTATTATTAATTATATTATTATTATTAACTATATTATTATTATCATTATTATTATTATTATTATTATTATTATTATTATTATTCTGAAGACTACGATAGTGGACTTGAAGGACAATGATGATATAATTGCATCTACTGTCAATATTGTTATTGGTTAGGACGTTGAGAGTAAAGGTCGAAACATAGAAACCCTGAAAGCGAGTCGCGACGTCATAGACAAAAGTATATTTCAAAACTGCTCCTAGTTCTTCGAAAAATCAATTCCGTCTTAAGAGGGTTAAAACTACTCTAGGCCTTTTGTCGACCTTGCACTGACGTAAACTTCTATTAGGCCCCTAGTCTCGAGTCTATAATTTTCGAGAGGCCACCGCAGGGAAGGGGAAGGCATAGGGGTGGGGGTAGGGCCTCCACTTTTTCTTCCACCCAGATAAATTCTTGTATCTTTGTCCGCAGAAAATCATTTGATTATTCGAGAAGCGAGGCTCTGTGTATATAAAAGGTAGAAAAACCCCCGCTGAGGAAAGATCTGGAACCAAGAACGCTGCAGCAGCGTCACGTCGTAAAGCAGGAAGCAAGTTATGTAGCGCCAACGGATTCTGGACCAGACAGTAACGCTCAAATTGGCAGTAAAGTCTGATCGGTGACGCTGTTTTAGCGGAAGGAAGGAAGTAAGGAAGAAAGGAAGGAAGGAAGGAGGGCCAAAGATGTGTGTGTGTGTGTGTGTGTGTGTGTGTGTGTGTGTGTGTCTTTCCGCCAACACCGGTCATAGATTCACGACGAAATTGGTTTTAAGAGCCGGTCGACGCTGTCGGGTCAGTCGACGGGCAGAGCCGCGCTGGGACCCACGTCGTCGTCGTCGTCAACAGAGCCCGGTCGAAGAAGGGTCTGTCGCGCCCCGGTCGGTCGGTCGGTCGGTCGGTCGGTCGGTCGGGCGGTCTTCGCTCGGGAGATGGACGACGACGGCGGTTTATGACCGTCCGGTCTTCGCAATAAAAGAAGTCGGCGGTCTCTTCTACAGGTGGAGAGAGAGAGAGAGAGACAGAGACAGAGACAGAAAAAGAAAGAGAAAAGAGAAAAGAGAAAGAGAAAAGAGATAGGAAGGAGGCAGACAGAGACGGCGACAAAGGCAAAGAGTCTGACAAAGAGAGACAGAGATAGATGCAGAAAAAGAAAGAGAGAAGACAGAGAGCGAGAGAGAGAGAGAGAGATTTCTATGGCTGCCTGTCAGGCCATTGATAAGGCGTACGGCGGTGTCTGTCTGTCTGTCAGTCTGTCAGTCTGTCTGTCTGTCTGTCTGTCTGTCTGTCTTTCGTTCGCATCGACGCAAGCACAGAGCGCGTTCGTTGTTCGGCTTCATTATGACCATCTGCCAGCGTCATTTATTCTGATTTCGTTAATAATCGCTTAGATATAAAAATAAACGACCACAGACGCAGCCCCGCGTCCATTCCAGACTATTCCTTCCACTCTCTCTCTCTCTCTCTCTCTCTCTCTCTCTCTCTCTCTCTCTCTCTCTCTCTCTCTCTCGCTTCCCAGTGCAATTAACGATAGGATGTTTTTCTGTTGCTCTTTGGTCGAGAGCCGTCGAGAGGCCCGATGGCTCAGTTTCTGTTGACATTGGGGGGGGGGGAGCGGGACAGAGAACGTTATAATATTATGACTCGAGACTGAAGATGAACATTTGCATGCCAGTGGGTCTACGCCCCCTACTTTGATAGCAAGACGAGCCTTTTTCCTTTTTTTATTCGATGCATTTGAATGTATATACAATTATACATGTATGTAGCAGACTGGTAGAAGGAGCTGTGGATGAGATGGGCACATCTGCGACAGATTTCTAATTTTTTTGAGTAAGGTGGGGTGGGAGAGGGGGGATGATGGAAGGTAAAAATGCTGGTGGGGGTAAAAATGCTGCACTGTTTTTCTTATGCGAATTCCTGCACTATCTGTATTAAACTTGCCGTGCAATAGAATAATGCCTTATTAGGCACTTCTTCATTCAATAATTTCCTATAACATTTATAATATATTTCAGCCTCCTAAACCACTTTAAATCCTTTAAATCACATTATTATTATTATTATTATTATTATTATTATTATTATTATTATTATTATATTATTATTATTATTAAAAAACGGTACATATATTAAAGGTAATAAAATAAAAATACAATCCACGGCGGTAAAAGCGCTGCAAAAACGCCACTTCGCCAGAAATCACTGTCCAACATCCAGGACCGATTTATAATTTTTTCAAAACCAAAGATTCGCACATAAACACGATTAGCAGGAGAGAGAGAGAGAGAGAGAGAGAGAGAGAGAGAGAGAGAGAGAGAGAGACTTAGATCAATCTTGATCGCTCCTGTTGTTCGCTCTTCCATTGTCGCGTTCGTCCTGTCGAGTGTTCGTGTGTCCGTGTTTTGTGGGACTTGGCGTGCACGAATTACCGCAGCCGAGAGCCGGAGACCGTGCCCCGATACATCGGTGCCCATAGTGTGCTAAATGCGGCGAAACCTTGCGACCGGAAATGCGGCTACGGAAGGCGGTCGCCGGCGTGTCTGCTGTCTGTCTGGCATGGCAGCCGCGTACCTCTCGCTGGTTCGATCGAATAAGCGTTTTTGTCCTCCGCCTGTCAGAAGTAACGCTGGATAAATAAAGCAACGCGGGTTTTCCTGGCTTCTGTCACAGCGTCCGTGCGGTAAGGCCCCTCAGGTGAGGGGGTCGTCCCTTCCTGGGGTAACGAAGTCTCTGACCAGCCAGGATCGAGGGACAATGACGCATAAATCAACTCCCCCTCCTCCTCCTCCTCCTCCTCCTCCTCCTCCTCCTCCACCACCACCGCCTCCAACCCCACCAAGATATGGATTTGGGTCAGGTCCACCCATGGGTTGGAGTGGGGGGGGGTTAAGAAAATAAGTCATGGTTTAAGAAATTGTAATGTATTACAGTTGGTTGGTTGGGTAGGTAACCCTATTATTTTCGTGGGCTGCTGGGTTGGGTCTGAATAATGATGGGTTGGGTTTTAAAAAATGGACCAATGTCCACGTCTGGCCACCCCCTCCCCACAAGCCCCGGCTGCGTCTATTTTCCACGTGGAAGTCTGCGTCCAGTCTTACTCTCGTTGTTCCGTCTGCAACGTCACGTTACCATTGGTGACCGCATGTTTCCGGTAGCGGCTGTCAAAGTTTGGAATAGCCTGCCAATCATCAACAACTATGGCAAAGACACTTGTCACTAGAAGCATTTAAACAAGAACTGAAAACTGATCTGTCTGTTTGTGGTTATCCAGAACATTCATCGTTGTAAGATATACTGTATTTTTAATTGTAAATTGTCCTAGTAGTACTTGTATACGATATGCCACCATAATCAGTTTATTATTATTATTATTATTATTATTATTACTATTATTACTATTATTATTATTATTACTATTATTATTATTATTACTATTATTATTATTATTATTATTATTATTTATTCCACATGGAATTCCGTTCTCAATTCTATCCATCCATCCATCCATCCATCCATCCATTAATAATAATAATAATAATAATAATAATAATAATAATAATAATAATAATAATAATAATATTATTATTATTATTATTATTATTATTATTATTATTATTATTATTTATTCCACATGGAATTCCGTTCTCAATTCTATCCATCCATCCATCCATCCTCCTGCTTTCAATCGAATCCGAATTCGAAAAATCCGCCAATCAGTCACTCCGACCCAGCGGACTGGCGCTTTCGCCTGCAGCGGTTGATTAACGCGGGTCGGTGGGTCGGTCGGTTGGTCGACCAGAGAGGTCAGGGTCGCTTCTGTCCCTCTCGTCATCCATCACGGCAGTGAAATGTTTTCCGGTCAGATTACCGAATGCCTAAACGGATTTGAAAATATGGCGGCCTTTGAGTCACGTGAATTACTCTCTTTTACTTTCCGCGTTTTAACCGTGAGATATTTGGACGGGACATGGACACGTATTCCGGTGATTCTGCACCTAATGCGATTTTCCATCGTGCAGCACCGAAAAAACGCACCGGTTCCGTGCACAGACTGAATCAAAGTTTGACGTAAACTTACGTTGTAGGCTACGACGTTATCTACAGTGTAGCTTCGTTATAACGTATTTAGCGGGTCTGCAAAATTTACTACGTTATAATATCTGGCATATACGTTATATCCAATGCCATCCAGTACAGTTGTGCATCCCGTACATTGCGTGTAATTGCCTTATAACCGAGTACTCGTTACAACCGGGTCCGTTATAACGAAGTTCTACTGTATTTACTTATTTCCCGTTCAAAGTAACCGTACTGGGGCGTTCCAACTAGTCCCCAACGTTCAGCATACTACTTCGGATCTTCCTCCCTTAGGCAGACCATTGAAAACAGCCAACAACAAAAACAACAACGACTACAACTACAACAGCAACACAATAACAGTAACAACAGTAACAACAACAAACAACGATTTAGCAACAAGAACAACATCACATGATAAACGAATTCTACGTCTAATGTCTTTTATGCACTTGGATGTCTGCTGCTGCTGCTGCTGCTGCTGCTGCTGCTGCTGCTGTTGTTACTGTGTCTTCCTCGCGTTAACGACCCGCCGTATTAGCTGCTTCGAACATTACATTTCGCCAGGAAATGTTCACATTCGTTCGCCGGAATACATGAATTCTCAATGCACGTTCACGAACGGTTCACAGAGTCCCCGACGATCCATCATTTATATTGGAATGCATTTGGCCGGCTGTCCGCTGCAGTTACATGTTTTTCCATGCGTACCACCGAGCAGTGCTCGAGAAAGGCAGTGTGTGTGTGTGCGTGTGTGCGTGTGTGTGTGTGTGGCTATATACTGTATCCAGTATTGAGTACTATTTCGGTGTCTAGTTTCCACTGAGTTCCGATTTAATAAGATCATTTTGATTGGTGGGAGATTTTACGCGTGACGGCAGAATAAATCATTGGGGGCGGGGGTGGGGATGGTTGGGGGCGTTGTCGGCTTGAATGAAGAAGTGCCTCTCTAGTTCGATTGGTTTTGAGAGTCTGTCTGTCTGTCTGTCTGTCTGTCTGTCTCTCCGACGTTGCTAGGGTAGACATTTATTTCGCAGAAAACCTCATCAGATTCACAAACCAGAGATAAATCGCACTTTTCTACGCTTCGAAACAGGCAGCTGCAGTTTGATAATAATAATAATAATAATAATAATAATAATAATAATAATAATAATAATAATAATAATAATATTATTATTATTATTATTATTATTATTATTATTAAATAATGTGATTTTAAGTGATTCCAAAGAATAAGGTTAACCTGTGTGAAAGCCACTATTATAACTTTCAACATTTAATAACCCAGCTTTACCAGATAATATAACTTTTCAATCCGTGTATTGTTTCGACCGCTTCGACCGCTTCATCCAATCTGTTCCATTTGCCCACAACCCTTGCACTGAAATATTTTTCTTAGTTTAAATATATTATTATTATTATTATTATTATTATTATTATTATTATTATTATTATTTAGACAATTTGTATAGCGCCGTACGCATGGCGTCTACCAAAGTCAAAATATATGTGCGTCAGTGCTAACTTATGCTAAGCGTTGCCATTATTATATATACTCGTAATTAATTAATCTGCTACGTAAACAGCTTGTACGTCGACGGTTAAGACTGTCGAAAGAAATCTGCAATATGTTCTTGCGTTGTCGGAGATTAACTTGTTATTATGACATGCAATGAAGTTAAAGACATTGAGCATTCGAAGAAAGAAGTGTAGTGGATGTACAACTTGACGTGTAAATAACATCTGCGACTCCACAAACGGGTCTTTGCCCCCATTACAAGATCCCGCTTTTCTGTCAATATATCCCATCGCGTAAGCCCCCTCTCTCTCTTTGATGTCGCGTAATGATCATTTTCAGGCAGCGAATTTTGTCTCGGTCTTGCGCACTCTTGCATGGACGGAGGATTACCATGACATTTTCACAAACGCACACACACACACATACAAACACCCCCACACACACACGCACAGCGTAAATCCTACCAGCTGCATATAGCATGTGTCCGTGGTTTGCTAAACACGGTATCTCTGTTTCGGATCTCAATTCCATCTAAGTCCCAAGCCAATGCAGCTATATCTGATGCCATATGCCTATATATACATATATATATATATATATATATATATATATATATATACTACTGCCTATATATACATATATATGTACATATATATGCAGTACTTGACGGTTTTTCCATACGGTCTGCCTACTCGGCCACGGTAAATGCATATTGCTGCTAATCAGAAGTCAGCGATTGGGGAAGGAGAGGGGCAACGGGAGGGGGAGGGAGAGAGGGAGGGAGGGAGGAAGCTAGGCGCATTGCCGGGATTGGCGCCGTCCCACGTTCCCCTGACTCCCTCCCTCCCCCTCCCCTCTCCCTCTGCGATTCCAGTCACGCCTTTCGGAGTCGCTATCTATCACGGACATATGGTATTGATCCGATGATACCGGGCTGATTCAATTTACGACACTCTGTCTCCGTCTGTCTCCGTCTGTCTCCGTCTGCCTCTCTCTCTGTCTGTCTCTCTGTCTCTGTCTCTGTCTGTCTGTCTGTCTGTCTGTCTGTCTCTCTGTCTCTCTCTCTCTCTCTCTCGTTCTCAGTGCTCCGTGTTTGGTTCTTGATGGTTTGCAGGCTGTGCGTTCGTAAAGTACTCAAGTCAGATGGAGGCTCAGGCGGCAATCAACGCGCTTCACGGAAGTCAGACGATGCCCGTAAGTTCGCGCCTGTTATAATATACGTATTCTGTCTCTATAGGACACCTTTTGTCTATGGTATACTTCTGTTTTCTCTATGACGCCTTTTGTTTAGGTTAATTTTTGTCTGTGACATTTTAATTTTCCCTATATCGTTTTTTGTCTATGATATTTTTGCTTGCGATGCCTATATTATTGTCTATAATACGTTTAGTATAATTATCATGCTTCAATTTTATCTACGATTTTTATTTGTCTACGGACCACTTTTAATTTGTTTCATCACTCTTCTGAATTTTTGCATATCTATAGCCTACTGTAGCACAAACAGGGTATCAATTTTATAATATTCCTGTGGTCTATAAAATCTGTAATAAAAGAAACCAGCTCTCTTAAACGCCATCTTATCTCTCGATTGATTTTTTAGACATTTGACAGAGAATAGTTTCTGAAAGACTTTGTATAGTGACGTTTCAAATGGCTCATTATTTTTCGTAGCATTTCGAAAGCTCTAGAAAAAAATTGAGCCAGAATATATTGACAATTCTAGTACGGTTTGACACAGCAAAATGGGGACACAAGAATATGTGGTTTTAATTCGTTTCATCACTCTTCTGAATTTTTGCATATCTATAGCCTGCTGTAGCACTAGTCCTTGCCTTGTCCAATTTCAAACAGGCCATGTTGGCTCACCCAATATTTGGCTTGTGGCACCATCCATGTCTATGGTACTTATTTATCGATGATACTTTGTTGTTTATGGTACTTTTTGTCTAAGATGCTGAGTCGTCAATGATATTTGTTCATTTAAGATACCTATTTGTCTATAATATTATTGTCTATGATACTTATTGCCTATGGAATCTCTATTTTATTTATGATATCTATCCGTTCAAGATACTTATTTATCTATGATACTTTGTTGTCATTGATACTTATATGTTTCTGATGCTTCTATGTTTATGATACTTTTGTCTACGATAATTGATTGTTTGTCTATATGATACTTTTTGTCTCTGATATTTTATTTGTCTAAAGACACCCTTTTATCCAGTTTCCTGCTCGGTTCTTACTTTTGATTGTTTCGAAGCAAATGGCTGGGCCATTATTCGTAGCCTACGGATTCAAGTTGATATTTATGGGAAAGGGCCTTACAAGGGTTTTACTTGAGGGATTTTTATTGAAAATTGCGGCGACAATCTTGTTAACTTTTGAGTAACTAAGATCTTGAAAACTAAAAATGTACTTCTTTGAGTCTACTGATAAAAATTATTGCCGAAAACGTTGGAAAATAACTTCAGGCATTACCAATCTTCACCCTGAATACTGGAGTATATTATATTCCCTTACCTAATTCCCTTACATAATCGCTATAAAAATATTTGCAGTAATATTTTAATAAACATTTACAGTTACAGGGTACTTGCGAAGATCAGAAATCAGAAATTATTGCATTATGTATGATTTAAGCAGAGGAGTATTCTAACGACGATACAAATTATGAATTTGAATGAATTTTATTTTCGATGAGGTCTTATTAGCGCGTAGCTAAAACTGAAGCGCCATTAGACCGTCAAATTTGCAGTATGTTAAATGAAAATACAATACGTTAATATGTTTTACTACTAATTGATAATAGCACTGATAAAACGGTTAGGCCACTTGTGCGTAAACGCTATATGGGCTTGCAACACTATTAGTCACATTCGTTGAAAGCTGCTATTCAATGCTATTCATCGATAAGTGACCTCATAAAAAACTGTTGTCTTCAGGTCTTCAATTGTAAAACCGCATTACTAGCTGTTTGAGCCTGTTTCTATATAGTCTGTACGATTTCCGGACCACGCATTTCAGGACAAAAATTCGCAACTGATCTGATTTGCTTGACGGCTCTTGAGCTATCACGTGTCATCGATTTCTTGGACTGGTTCCCTTTCGTTCCATTTCACCATAGAATTCTTAAACATGCAGTAATTTCTATGTCTTCAATTAATTATTTGTTAGTTGTCCGGGAATTTCGCTGCCTCTAGGTCATCTGTGCCTGCATTATTCACACTCACGGCGCCGTTATAACGAAGTTCTTGGCCTTGGAACATTAGCTTAGCTAGCACGAGGGGGAGGGAGGGAGGGAGGGAGGAAGGGAGCCGAGGCCCCCTTTTTGGTTGGAACCGGTCGTGAGATTTGCGCAAAGTCGTTGAGACATTTTTTCGGGATGGGGTAGGGTGGTTAGATAGGATGATCGGAGCAGAATAGGGTCTACGTAGAAATCTTTAACAACCTCTTTTTCACGTTGACTGTCATTTACTTGGAAATGTCGACGTGCCCCCTCCACAATTCAGGAACCCTGGCTACCCCACTGACTTGGAAATGGAGTTTTTGAAGGCAGGTACCATGATTGGGGCCACCACAGGTCTACGTAAAAATCACCATCTTGCGAAGACTTACAGTACTATACGCCAAGCTGTTAATGTGTCCTCGCCTGCATGGTATACTTCACACGCGGAATATTTTCCCATGTAAATCGTCTCCATGGAGATTGCGTAACTTTCAACTGCCACCGGCTTCCCCCTCCCACAAACACCCCCCCCCGCAGACCAACAACAGTCTCGAAATTGAAAATTCTGACGTCCGCCTGTTCTGCAAACATAGCACTTCGGACAGTTCCGGGCTATTTTTTCCTCTCCGTTTCCAGCGAATTGCAAGTCAGCTGCTCCGGCCAGCCCGGCCCGGACGGCGGGGGATTGTGTGGCGGGGTGGGGAGGGAAGGAGGGGGAGGGGGAAGGGGGAGGGGGAACGGGGGGTGGTCGGCCTGCGTGGAACCGCTTTTTTTGGTCCATCGCAGAACCTCGGCTTCTGGATGCTAACGACATTGCGTTGTCGGCGATCGCGTATCAGCGCTACGGTCATTTATTATTGCGTCGTGTTTCGCCGACTGCGGCGGCGGCGGCGGCGGCGGCTCCTGGGCATGCAGGGACGCTGCAGAGGCGCTCGGAGCCCGGTGCTGCCTTCGCCGTCGCCGTCGTCGTCGTCGTCGTCGGCGGCGGCGTCGGCGGCTATGGCGTCCTGTCCCGGCGTGTGTGCCTGTGTGTGCGCGCGCGTGTGTGTGTGTCATTGGAGCGTGCCATGAATAAAAATATCAGCGACTGGTCTTCGACGCCGGGTGCAGTGGGTGGTGGGGAAGGGAGGCGGGGCGGGGTGGGGTGGGGTGGAGGAAGCGGTTCAGGGGATGGGTGGGGGCTGGAATGATGAAATGACTGCATTATTCATCGTCGCCTCACTCCATCCAGTATTCATTATAGCGTATGACGCCGCACTGTTGTGTGGACCATTTCGACGGACCTGGAAAGCGGGGGTTAGTGGAAGGGGTGGGGGTGGGGGGTGGCGAGGCGCAGTTAGCAGTCCCGATCACCCTCCTTCTCTCCACCCTCCATTTGCCAAGCGAGTTGGGATCCAGGTCCGCGCCGGAGAAGTCCTGCTACGTGGAGTGGAAATTTGGCGGAATCTCTTTTGTCTACCATGGATTCGATTAGTTTCCGCCTTCGGGGTTATTTTATTAGAGGATGATGATGACGACGACGGTAATGGTGATGATGATGATGATGATGATGATGACAGTGATGATGATTTTTATTGTGGTGGCTGTGATGGAGTCCATGATCCAGCGTCATCTTCCAAATACAATGATAGTATTTCTTCGTCATCATCATCACCATCATCACCATTATCATCATCGTCATCATCATCATCATCGTCGTCATCATCGTCACCACAATCATCATCATAACCACCATTACTATCATCATCATCATCCCCGCATTCATCATCATCATCATCATCATCATCATCATCACAGTCATCATCTTCATCATAGCAACCATCACCATCATCACCATCAACGTCGTCGTCGTCATCATATTATGACGTAATGACGACGCCTCCACGCAATGGGAAACCGAGAAATGCTAACAGCAATCGCATAGGTTCAGCGCCGAACAGAAAATGGAGTTCCTATAAAAATCTCGGGATTGGGGGGAGGGAGTCCCAAGGCACAGCGTGGATCCGGGGGAGGAGGGGGCAAGTTCAGCCGTCGGCGCATCGAGTGACTTGGCTAATGGCTTTCATGCGGAATGAGTCTCAGAGTCGTTCCCCGAAATGAAGATAATCGTATTACGATGACTAATCGTCGTTTGCTTCGGGCGATCGTTCGACCTCTGCACCGCAAATTCAATCATTAGTTCTTCACCGAGTTCTTCCCTTCCGAAGCAGATTTCAACGTCCATCCAACGCAGTTATTCTAGTGTTCGATTGCTGTACTGTGCTTGATGTACTACAACTACTACTACTACTACTACTACTACTACTACTACTACTACTACTACTACTGCTACTGCTGCTACCACTGCTACTGCTGCTGCTGCTGCTGCTGCTGCTGCTGCTGCTGCTGCTGTTACTGCTGCTGCTGCTGCTGCTGCTGCTGCTGCTGCTGCTGCTGCTACTGCTGCTGCTGCTGCTGCTGCTGCTGCTGCTGCTGCTGCTGCTGCTGCTGCTGTACTACTGCCACTGCCACCAGTAGTAGTACTAGTAGCTAGTACTAGTACTACTACTAGTACTAGTACTAGTACTAGTACTGCTACTACTACTACTACTACTGTGCTTTCACCAAGTACAAATCGATTTTTTCAATTGGGGAATGACGGAGGAGGCGTCACGTGGTACGCCGCGTGCCCCCTTTATCCGAAGATAAATAAATTTTTTCTCCCCTTTTCATCCCTCACCCCACCAACTTCCTATGAATTCGTTTCATCCCCCCCACCAAGAAATCCTGGAACCGCCACTGATGCTCAGCGCATAAATTGGAAATCGAATGCTCCCTATTTCGAGCAATAATAGACCCACAGAGAACGTTGATTCAACTGTTTTAGATTTGTTGAAGCCATCTTTCTGGGTGCACTAGGTATTATTTTCACCTTTCAGTACGTTCGACTAATTGCTAGGATGCCAAGTGGCTTACATCAAGCATACCAGTAGAATCGAGTTGCCAAAGGAACGAAAGATAATACAGCATAGGCGTGCAGTTGTGAATATGATTAAAGCTTTGATCATGGGAGGTGCACAGTTTTTAGAAGGTGGATTAAGTTACACCAAAATTTCATATGCAACCCATTTGCACATAAATGTAAAAATTATTTCATTGCAATTAAAAGCGAATTTCTTAAAATACTAAATCATGGCTAAGCTAAGGACCGGGTACAGTTTGTAAGGTGTGGATGTGTTGCCTCCCACTTTTTCATCCACGTTTTGCGCCTCTTAACCACACCCATATTCATTTGGAACCGGTATAGCATATTATAATGACTCCCATACAATAATAACTCCCCCTCATTATTATATATATATATAATGATGGGGGATCATTATTATATATATAATAATGAGGGGGAGTCATTATTATATATATAATAATGATGGGGGAGACATTATTATATATATAATAATGATGGGGGAGTCATTATTATATATATAATAATGAGGGGGGAGTCATTATTATATGGGGTCATTATAATATGCTACACCGGCTTGAGTTCAACAAAGACTAGGCGACGGACATAACAAGCATTTTAATATTCATATATACATATTACAAATTGGATTGGATTTTTCCAGGGGGCCTCTTCCAGTCTGGTGGTAAAGTTCGCCGATACGGAAAACGAGCGTCAACTGCGGCGTATCCAGCAGATGGCGACCCCAGTCGGCATCCTCAGCCCATTCGCCCTGGCCCCGGCGTACGGTACTTTTGCCCAGATGCCGTGCAATTCGTCGTTCGTACCGGTAAACATGCAGATGATATACTCTCTTTCGCTAAAACGTTATAGCGACTTTACGCAGAGATGTCCTCCATGGGTCGAGATATTTTTAAACCCAATCCAACCCAACCATGGGCGCCCGCCCGCCCGCACATTGGGGCAAGAGGGACACTTGCCCCCTCCTAGAAAAAATAAAAATGCCAATATTTCCCGTTGAAATTTGAAAACCTTGCTAAAATATTAACCGTGACCATTGTTTGTTAAGAAGTGTTTTGCCCCCCTCTTGGAAAAATTTATGTGGCGTAACTGTGACCATTATGTTTTGTCCCCTCCTGGAAAAATTTCTGTGGGTGCCCATGAACCCAACCCATCAAGTCTCCAACCCAACCCAAACTATGCGTGAAACACGGTTATTTGACGTTATCGGAGAGTGTTATTAACGCGACCTGTCTGGAAAAATCACCATTAAGGGGGGACCCATTGGACAATTGGACATCTCTGCGCACAAATAATTATGCAATCGTTTGGTCGCAAAAACACAGGACAGGTCGGAAAGCGACTGATGACTAAAAAAACAGAGCTGAAAGAAAATTAGGAGTTATGGACTCGATCGCTATAGAGACTGATTACTCTACTTCCATTGGTGTAGCCTCGGGGGAGCAAGGAGGGGGCGGGCCCCATTCCCGTTTCTGACTGGGACCGGTCGTGGAATTAACCACACACAAACGTTGAGAAATTGCGGAGGGAGAGATTAGGTAACAAGATCGAAGACTCATTGTCGACGTGCCCCCCCTATTCCGGAACCCTGGTTACGCCACAACTGGTTACGCCACCACTGGTTACGCCACCACTGGTACGCCACCACTGGTTACGCCACCACTGGTTACGCCACCGCTGGTTACGCCACCACTGGTTACGCCACCACTGGTTACGCCACCACTGGTTACGCCACCACTGGTTACTCACATTACGTGGCTTAGTTAATTAAAAGACCTGTCTCGAATCGTCTTCGAACTTTGCTTACTTACTGCAGCAGTTGGTTCCGTCTCCCCAGCATCCTCCGGGTTCGCTGCTGGCGGCCGCCAACGGGGCGTTCATCGGTCCGATGGGGACTATGCCGGGCACGAACCTGTCTCACAGCACCCAAGCGGTTCCTCTAGTCCTGCAAAACGGATATACGACACCTGCGCCGTCGGCGGTAAATCCCAATCCAGGTAAGCGGTGAAATTCGAACGACTATTCACACCTTTCCAGAGTATGTTATATCATCTCCTCCTCCTCCTCCTCCTCCTCCTTGTGATGTTCATAGTTCAACTTGAATGGTTCGATTGCAGACGTTACCCAGTGTTTGTTCTAGGCCTGTTTTTTTTTTTTTGGATTCTCCCTCAAAGTTTTAAAATCCCTTCCCCCCAAAAATATTGTATATGTTGGCTTGGGGGATGAAAATTTCCCCCCAAAAGCGTGGAGAGACAAATCTTGTCTCCCCCAAACATTTCAAACTCCCCCCCCCCATGTCAAGGTGGCTAGAATAAACACTGGACGTTACTCTTAATTTATTTGCAATTTTCTGATTAAATTCTGTTATTTTGATCGTGTTCTTTATTTTATCTATTTATCTATATTATATTTATCTATTTATAAATAAATCTATAAATCTATTTATCTGTTTATTTATCTTTGCTTAATTTGTTGTTTTCATTGCATAATATGGAGAATTTTTCAGCGTCTACTGGTGTTCATTAAATGCCTGGTTTTGAAGGCTATTCAGTGTTGGAGTTGCCGGAGGGTTGAGGGGGGTAGGGGTTGAACCCCCCAGCTAACTTTACCCTCCCAAAAATCGCATATCGGGTACATGCAGTTTCTATCATTCATTGAATTTCAGTCCTCAACCCCCAGCTCAAATTTCACAACTCCAGCACTCGGGCTATTATTATTATTATTATTATTTAATATTATTTTATTTATTATTATTATTATTATTATTATTATTATTATTATTAAAACTTGACAATTTCTAAAGCGCAGTAACATAAGCTAGGTGGCTAAAATCAAAAGACCCTGTACGGAGAACGAACTGAAGGGGTTGAGGGGTTGGTCTGGGCGGTGAATCCCTTTCTAACAATCGTCAAAGTCAACGCCAAGGGAGATAAAAAAATCTTTTCTGGTTGAATGTCCGACACAACTGATTTTTAAAAAAATCATGCACTATTCTTGTTGCAGTTTGTTAATACTGACTACAGTAGAACCTCGTTGTAACGTACTCGGATATACAGTATAGCGTATGCTCGGTTATATCGTACCGCAATGTACGATCCCATTTGATGCGCTACCGTATTGGACGGCACTGGGCATGACGTATACCTCAGAAAAACGCGCTACAGTTTACAGACCCGCTAAGTACGCTATAACGAAGTTCTACTGTAGGTAAGTAAGTAACCAACTGACTGACTGACTGACTAAATAAATAAATAAACAAATGCATTGTTGTTTCTCAGTTAACGCCAATATTGGTGGCGTTGCCTCCACTGTGCTGTCTCCAACTGCGGCGATGACTGCCCTAACCGTCCATCCTTCAAGCGGTCATCCATCCATAATTGACCACAGTGCTATGCCCCATTATACAAGTAAGACACCGATCAGGCCTACAGTCAGAGATGTCCATGGGTCCGTTTCTTAGAACCCAACCCAACCCAACTCCTCAAATCTCCAACCTAACTCAACCTTCCCATGCCGACAATATAGGGTTACTTGACCCAACCCAAGCAGCCCACCATAAATATGGTAAAGTCTGACCCAACCCAATCCAGCCCATGGCCATCTCTGGCTTGCACTACAACTAACGACATTGCATTTTCAAATTGCGTTAGATACTATATACTATATAAAAAAATATGATTGGATGTAAAGGAACAGAATAGCCATAGACTCAGTATTCAACTTTTTTCTGTGCAGAATTCTTCGATGATTTTTATATAAAAATATTTTTGTCATCCCTACAGCTGTTGGCGGAGAGCAGGTACCCACAACATATGCAGGAATTCAACCATATGCCAACTTAGGTAAAATATTTATATACTTTTTTCTTAGAGAATGGATTTTCCGTTGCTCAGCTAGTCCCTACAGTATGGATTTTAACAAAAATCCTATAAGACTTTAGCCTTACATGGCAATATAACGCACCTCGGATTTGACGTACTAAATTTTACAGACCCACTAAGTATAGCATGCTATAACGAAGAGTTCTACTGTTAATAACACACATATATGTATATATATATATATATATATATATATATATGTGTGTGTGTGTGTGTGTGTGTGTGTCTGACTGAATAGCTGTGTTTTCTATTGGTTCAGTTCCTATTCTCGTCGATGTCTGTCCATATGATCTGACTTCATGTTGGAATCCCATAGATCCGGACTACAACAGCTGCATAATGCCTAAAGACGGAAAAACAGTCTTATGTAAGGTTCTATAATAATAATAATAATAATAATAATAATAATAATAATAATAATAATAATAATAATAATAATAATAATAATAATAATAATAATAATAATAATAATAATAATAATAATAATATAATGTAATAATAATAATAATAATAATAATAATAATAATAATAATAATAATAATAATAATAATAATGGCTCGTGAAATAATGGAACTGTCCTTTAAACGAGAGAGAGAGAGAGAGAGAGAGAGAGAGAGAGAGAGAGAGAGAGAGAGAGACAGAGAGAGAGAGAGAGAGAGAGCAGACAGAGACAGAGACAGAGACAGAGACAGAGACAGAGACAGAGACAGAGACAGAGACAGAGACAGAGAAAGAAAAAAGAGAGAAGAGAGAGACGCGTTTGGAATGCATGCTGACTTATTTATTTCCGCTGTATTGCATTGCGATCGTGGCGCTATAGAAGTTTATCGATCGATTGAAGTAATATATTTTGTGTTTTTGTTATTGAAGCTGCCTATCCTGCAACCTACAGTCACTTTCAACAGGTCATAGCTCAGAACTCAACCCCCGTCATTCCAACAGTACAGAAGGAAGGTCAGTACCCATATACATGACCAGCATAGCAAGATAGCAAGGCATGTATATTATATACAGTATATATATATATATATATATATATATATATATATATATATATATATATAAAATAGAACCATAAAAGAGAAGCTTTCTGCCATTGATCAAAAATCTTATTTAAACTTATTCAGGGCCTAGCAGCAGGGTGCGATTTGTGTCCTGGAGCAGTGGAGGGGGACTTGTCGGTGGATATAGCTGTCGGGGGTGTAGCAGTAGGGGGGATGTAGTTGGGCAGTGAGGGGGTGGAAGATTCCCCCTCTTTCCCCCTACAAATCGCGCCCTGCCTAGCAGCCCACTAAGCAGAAGGTGATGTTGTTTGTTTATTTACAGTAGAACTTCGTTATCACGTACTTAGCGGGGACGTAAATTTAGCACGTTATATCCGAGGAACGTTATAATAATATCCAATGCCATCTCCAAAACGGTAGCGCATCAGACGGTCCCCGTACGTTGCGGCACTTTACATAACCGAGTCCGCGTTATAACCGAGTCCGTTATAACGAAGTTCTACTGTAATTTATAGTTTATAATTCTGAAACGCAACCGAGCTCAATTTTAATAATTACTCGATCTTTCCTGTAATTTGATTTGCGTCAGGTCCAGAGGGATGCAACCTGTTCATCTATCACCTTCCTCAGGAATTCGGAGACCTGGAACTGGCGCAAATGTTCATGCCTTTCGGTAGCGTCATCAGTTCGAAGGTTTACATCGACCGGGCAACCAATCAGAGCAAATGCTTCGGTCGGTTCAGGTTGACTGACTCCGCGCAGTGGCGTAGCGTGACTTTTGGGGCCCCGGGGGGGCATCTTTGACATGGGGGCCCCAGAGTTTCGAGCTGACGAGCAAAAAAAACGCTATCGTCTCCACCTTTTTAACCCTGACTAGCAACAAAAAAGGTCCTCACCACATCATTTCCATCACTTCTAGGGTTAGGGTTAAGTTTAAGTTAAGGTTAACCCTAACCTAACCTAGCTTAGACCCATCTTCGGCCCCCTCCGCCCGGGGTTCGGGGGCAGTCAACAAAGTGCCCCCCACCCCCTAGTTACGCCACTGACTCCGCGTAGATTCTTATATACTGTATGGTCTACCATCATTCCCAGGGTTTACATCAGAATGCGCACTAGTTATTTGCGCACCTGGGAATTTGCGCACTAGTAGTTTGCGCACCAGTAAATTGCGCACCCGCCTTTTGGGTTAAGGTTAGGGTTAGGGTAACACTAACCCTAACTCTAATCCTATAATCCTAACCCTGGTGCGCAAACTACTAGTGCGCTAATTCCCAGGTGCGCAAATAACTAGTGCGCATACTGTGCATTACCATTCCCAGTTCCCATTGTAGACATGATTGGTGGCAATGCCAAATAACTGCATTTATTACATTTTGTAGGGAAAAAGTCCAACTCCAATAATATTCGAACTTTTGTGCAGTTTTCCTGCTTCCAACTCTTACTCTTTCATTATCAGAATCTCTCAATACGTGGGTAGCTTACTATTCCTTTTCACTGTCAGTGAGAATACTCCATAAATTTACCAGAGCTTTTCCTATTGATACCTTTTCCTATTTCTATTCCTATTTCTTTCTATTCCTTTCTATTCCTATCAGTGGCGGCTCCAGGATTTGGCAAGTGGGGGACCGTTGGGGTTGCAACTTCTAATCATGGGGGTGCTAACCATTTGTTGCTAGG
Source organism: Metaphire vulgaris (assembly GCA_018105865.1). Classification (NCBI taxonomy): domain Eukaryota; kingdom Metazoa; phylum Annelida; class Clitellata; order Crassiclitellata; family Megascolecidae; genus Metaphire; species Metaphire vulgaris. The sequence continues at coordinate 10,765,813 of CM030858.1, forward strand.
TATGTAGTATTAACTGTAAGTATAGGGTCCCAACAGAGGGGCTACTGGGGGACCAGGCACTCAGTAGGGGGGCACGGGCCCTCCGGACCCCCCTGTGGAGCCGCCACTGATTCCTATTCCTATTCCCCCCCATCTGACTGATCTCTTCTTCCCTCTGACTGATCTCTGGAATGACCCGGTCTTCTGCGGATAGATTTTTAAGCACCATCGATTGATACCCTTGGGCAGTGCTCGAATTGTGAGAAAACGAAAGGGGTGGTCATGGCGAGCGTGGTGTTTTAAGAATTTACACTTTTGTCATTTTTGCATTTCTCTAGGGAGGGTCTGCCATTTTAAAGGAGGGCTGACCCCCCCCAACCCCCCAGCAATTCGAGCTCTGCCCTTGGGTAATAGAACTGGTGCTATAGAAGTGCATTAATAATAAAAATAATGATTATTATTTATTGTAGGGTTTGTTAGTTTTGACAACCAGGCAAGTGCTCAGGCTGCCATACAGGCCATGAATGGCTTTCAGATCGGAATGAAACGATTGAAAGTCCAGCTGAAAAGACCGAAAGAGAATAATCGACAATGAAAAGAAAGCGACTACAGAACGTCATTCAAAGTGTTAGTCTGTTTTCTTCGTCATCGTCATCGTCATCATCATCATCATCATCATCTTCTTCTTCTTCTCCTTCTTCAGCATCATCATCATCATCATCATCATCATCATCATCATCATCATCATCATCATCATCATCATCATCATCATCATCATCATCATCATCATCAATCATCAATCATCATCATCATCATCATCATCAATCATCATCAATCATCATCATCATCATCATCATCAATCATCATCATCATCATCATCATCATCAATCATCATCAATCATCATCAATCATCATCATCATCATTTTCTTTTTCTTCATCATCATCGTCGTCGTCGTCATCATCATCATCATCTTATCATTATCTTCATCATCTTCTTCATCATTATCTTCATCATCATCATCATCATCATCATTTTCATCATCATCTTCAAAACCATTGTTATCATCACCATCTCTTCGTAGTCGTCGTCATCGTCGTCGTCGTCATCATCAATTAACTTCTATAGCGCCATTTTAGTACTGCTCTTGGCTTGATCGCTGGACTCATCCGTATCTGACTGTATGAATTTCATTAGGACGGTATACTTATCTTCGCGTGTCGATTGAATTACATTGTGCAGTTCGATTCCGTTTATATTCGACAGGAGATGACATGATGACCGGATGTATGGAGAGAAGGGAGAGAAGGTCTAGCTAGAGAGAAATTCATTCTGAGGCGTGGAATTGACTCTCACTGTGCGAAGACATATAGGGACAGCACGGTTGTATATCCATTGATTTGAAATTATGCGCTTATTTTGTGAACATATCCAAGAGGATGGTAATATAGAGAAGCTTGTGCCTCATCCGTAAGTCACTTTATTTTAATTTTATTTGTCTAATTTTTCCGAGCAGTTTGCACTTGAGAGAGAATTTCATCTTGCGAAGTTTCTGCCTGCTATAACCCGAATGCGGCTTTGTCATAATTATTGGAGCTCTTGAATTGAATTGTTTCGAAATATGTACGCCCTTGAAAATTTTCCGAAATTTTGTTGCATATATTTGAGTTATTTTTTTTATCTGAGATGGTCAGATTTTGAGGAATGAATTTTGCAAAGCATCAGTCAGCAGTTTATTATGTGGAATGATTGCTCTATGCAAGATTTACCGTTGAAAAATGAGCATCATGAATTAGGTATATTTGTAATTCTTGCTAATGCGTCCATCAACATCTTCACCACAGCAGAACTAAAGCATAGGCCTTATAGAGAAACAGAAGGTTGTTACCGCATACCTTACATTTATAAAAACTTTTCTAGTGTTATTCACTATCAAAAGTTGCTTATATTGATAATTTCGATTGCTTGGCAGCAGATGTAATCTTAACATCATCACAGTACAAAAATTCCTTAAAATGTGGTGACGTGAGACAAAAATGATGCTTTTGTATGATTGGTTGGCTGCATATCTCATATCTGCTATGTTTACAAGCATTATCTGTATTACTACACACCCGCTTAGATATATACCTCAGTTGGCTTATGTGGTCTTAATTTTAAAATATGTGTGTGATTGTTCCTTAAACGTAGCAAGTTGGTTTTCTGGGATTCTTTAAAACTTGTGAAAACTAATCTTGCCATTATTATAAAATGTAAAATTATACATTCAAATTTTTTATTTAATATCTACATGGCGATTTCTATGGTTATATCTGAGTGATTTGAATATCATTGTCTGTGAATTATTTTATATTTCAACGATTTTGTTGAATTCTGAGTGTGTACATAAGTTTTCATTTCATAGTAAATTAATTTGTCCGATTTGAAACGAGTAATAAGTTCTGTGTTGTGACCTAAGGTTGTTGAATGCATGAACTGACTGTACCTAATGATATTTTCCTTTGCATCATTGTCTGCTAATAGCCAGAAGTCTTTTGAAATCAGCGATTGCAACTTGCATAACTGTTATAACTACGACAACTTGTTTTGCATATTACCTGCTTATAGTTCAGCGCCTTTGACTTTGGCCTTCGCCATGCTACGGTGCTATAGAAGTTGTCCAGTACAATACAATACAATACAATACAATGCAATAGTGTATTCAAGCTATATAGGCCTACTCTTTGATAAAATGGTTGCCCAAGATTCATAGGTATGATTTGTGCGTTGAGGTAACTTCCAGAAGATATGCGGGAGGATCGATACGAATATCTAGACCCCAGTTGTAATGCAATGAAGGAATTATCGTCACAAATTTCATTTGACAAGAACCGTGAATTTTTCCAGGTCGCATTATTAATAACCGTATTACGAGAATCCAATTTTTGGTGTGGTGAAAATATTGGCATGTCTCGCTGTGTAATATTTTCGGGTCGTTAAAAGGAGAGGGTTTATTTGAGAATGTATTGTTTTTCGTTCATGAAATAATTATGTGCAAATCGTAAAATAACATTTACCAATATTTTTCACACAAGAAACAACTACTGAGAGAACGGTTACTGTCATCAATGATGTGTTCATTTATGCATAATTTAATCAACCAAATGATATTAGCATTTTACTTGAGAGAAATAGAATAAGATTCTCTTAGGATAGAAGTTAGAAGTACACGGTAGCTTTTTTCAATTGGCTATGTACATACACACATACATACATGCATAGATACATAAATACATGCATGCATACATGCATGCATACAAACGCACATATACATGTACGTGTGTCTAACTAATGTGTAAATATAGACATATATTAATTTTTTAGACTGAGATGTATTGATAAGTATTGCGGTGATAAGTTCATTATTTCCAATAATAATTTATATCAATCGAACTTTTCAAAGGCTGATTTGTGTACTGCGTATATGATATTGATTGACTCTTGCTAATTCTTGCATTTTTGTTGATTTATTGACAATTTGAATATTTTTTCGTAAATAAAATTTAACGACGTTTTGTGATTTTGCCAAGGGTTTGCACAGCTATTAGCCTTAAGGTAGTCACACAAAGATAACGTGAACGCCTTTCGATCGTATTTCTCTTGATAGGTCTACCAGTTGATGTTTCTTATGCAGGCTTTCTTGTGCTATGCTTTTCAAATCCAACGTTTCATTTCATTGCCCTAGCACACCCCAGGAAAACAGTAAAATGCAGCTAAATGAATTCAGGTGTTTGCAATCATTTTGAAAATCTATTTGAAAATACGTACGCCCTGTTTGATTATGTACAAATGCTTTCTTACAATAATAGTGATGATGATGATGATGATGATAAATAATAATAATAATAATAATAATAATAATAATAATAAACTTTACGTAAACTTACGTATTTATATAAACTGTATGTTTATCATCCAATGATTGTGTGCAAGTCTAAATTGCAACGCATTATTATTATTATTATTATTATTATTATTATTATTATTATTATTATTATTAAATTATTATTATAATTATTATTATTATTATTACTTTCGGTTTTACAATGTAAAGGGTTTTTTACAATGTAACGGGTTTTCGCGTTCTTGTACCTCTAATTGTTATGGGCACGTTTTGATCTCATAACGCAAATTTCCTGATTATTTTCTGTAAAATTGTTCATATTTCAAGCATGATTTCTGACAAACATTCCACTGACGTTTCCGTGTTTAGATTCTAGTCAAGTATAGAGGTTTAGGAAATATTTTAACGTCTTGTAACAAAATCTGAAATCAACTCGACTGAATATGAATTTTGTTTTGATTGTTTCGTTAAGATCACTGGTTTTGTTGTTTGAATAATTGAATTATTTTGTTTTAATCAACTGTGAAAATAATATGAATAAGTTTTTTTCTGAATTAATCATGACACGAGTGATCATGACACTATATCGATTCTTTTATGGTCTAATAATAATGAGATTTAAAGTGGTTTAAGAGGCTAAGTAAGCCTGTGTAAAAGTCTTCATTGGTATACTTTATTTTCTTCAAAAAAGTTGCCAGAACGCATATTCTGTTTTATATATATATATATATATATATATATATATATATATATATATATATATATATATATACCACTGTTATTAGGTCTATATAGCGCCATGTACTTTTAACTTTAATTTTAAAAAGTGGATCATTGCGCAATGTGCATTGATATGAAATCGGTTAAAACCTGAAAAGCCATAAAAATTATAAAATTAAGCAAAATTTTTAAAAATCATAGAATTTTAGAACGGCTTCGGCAGGGAAGTGAACACTTTTTGTGTTGTCTTATTATACGCAGTGGTCGAAAAAAAGAAACCTCGTTATTTATACGTAATTCTGTGTTTATTTTGTAGTAACTTCTTGCAGCAATAGGCTTTTACTGATTTTGAATATTATTAAAACTTTGACAATTGTTCAGAATGTTTGTTGATCGTTTAACGGTTGACTATCTCACTATTGATTTGATCTTCGAAGAGTGATTGTATTGATTTTATTTCTATTTTTGTCATATATACTACTATTGCTGTTTTCGGAGAATGTGAATCTCAAGACTTGTACATAGAACGAATTGCTGCTTTAACTTGTCTTAGATGACAGTTCACAAATTTATTTTATTTATCAAGTTTGTAGATTTTATTTAGCATTTTTATTGAAGCTTTAATGATGCATCGACTGTATTTGCAGACGTTTATAAATCATTTTAAGGAGTTGAAATTCTGTTGTTACTGTATTCAATGATTTATAATTATTTAGTCTTGCCTTCGGTATGTTTTTTTGCCATGAAAGTCAATTTTGCACAGTGTTTATTCTAGCCACCTTGACATTGGGGGGGGGAGTTTGAAATGTTTGGGGGCGTGGGAGAAGGTTTGTCTGCCCAAAAACCTTGACGAGCAAAAAAGGTCATCACATCCTTCCTTTTCTTTCAAATACTCTTCTATATGGTCATATCCTTCTCTGTTTCCCCTCTCCAAAATAACCCCCCTCTCTTACACTTTGGGGGGATTTCCATCCCCCAATGCAACACATAGAAATTTTGGGGTGATTTTTCAAACTTGGGGGGAGGGGGAATCTCCCCAAAAGGGCCTAGAAGAAACACTGATTTTTGCAGCTTGTATCTTCTTCTTCTTTTGCTTATATGTAGTTACGACTTTCCTTTTTGTTTTTATATTTTCCAATATATAAGTTTGTACGTTGATTATAGCTATACTTGACGTATATGATTTTCCTAAAGACGTTTCGCAAGACTCCAGAATCTAAAGCTGACCTTTCTCATGGCGATTTTTCTAACGTATATTTATAGGTTGAAGGTTGCAGTAGCCTATATATATTGAAAATAAGATCAAAGGGTTTTTGAGAGATAGCCTAATAATGATAAAGCACATGGACTCATATATGACTGTTGCACAAAACGGCAGCATGGTTTAGGAAAACTTTTGGTTGTATTGCCCATTGGCGTAGCCACGGGGGAGCGGGGGAGCGGGCCCTTATTCGGATCGGAACCGGTCGAGTGAGTCGTCAAAAAACCTGTGAGTAGTGGGGGTAGTGTTAGATCGCGGGGGGTGGGGGAAGCGCGCCAGATAGCAGACTTTAAAGCTTTTGAGACGACAAACTTTTACGCTCGTCAAGATTTTGGACGAAAAAATGTGCCCTCTATTCAGGAATCTTGGCTACGCCACTGTACTGCCTTTGAAATTCGATTATTTCCGATGATTGAATGAATTATTTACCCCCATAGTACAGTGTAGCGAAATAAGAGTTTCGTATATTAACCCTGAAAGGAATCAATGTTTAATAGTAAAAATATAACTCAGAAATTATCGTTAGTTTATTAAAATTTGTATAACTTCTGGGAGCTGTAATGTAACGTAATTTCTTCACTTTTTGGCAAAGCAGTCACACGCGCGTTGGCTTTAGCGAATGGTACTGAAAATTTATAGCTGCTTTTTAAAAAACGATGGCTACTTTATGCACGACTTTACGAAACTGTGAGTTATAAAAGTAAATTTGTTTCAATTTGTAACTTCTATAGGATGAGTCCAATGGACAAAATACTACGTCTCTGAGGCATCTGAAAACTTTTACTATATTTTTCACGCTTTTGAGTCATCTTGCATTTTTATGTTTTTTTGCTTACAAAACGACGTACAGTACTTTCGAGTCGGTGTAAATATTGTACATACATGCTGTACATGAATTCACAACAGATTAGGACTTGTAGCAGTTAATAGCAGGTCGACAGCGCTACAACTAGCTACAGCTTTTAAGTATAGCAGTTGTTTTGCTGGATGCTATATCTCTATTGCTTTGGCCAAACTAAAGGTTGCTTTTTATGACTTTTTGGAATTTCGGTTAAATAAGTCTTGCTTGTCGAAATGATATGACGTTTTCTGAATGATAATTAATTAATTATTTAATTAATTAACATTATAATTAGGCAGTAGCGTCATTTCACACTTTTCTTGAGGGTCGAGATAATTTTTGGGCAATTTTGACAAATCTGTAAATGTTTCACATTTTTGCAAATTGTTGGCAATTTTTTGCACATTTCACATTAATTAATTAATTTAATACATTATTTCTTATTTTATTGGGGTCACGGTCCCCTGCCCCTCAAAATGACGCCCCTATATAATTAGACCGGATAATACGAACACCAAATCAGCCTCAATTGCTGATTAATTAATGTATGGAGGAAAAACGAGAGATTTGACACGGTGTGTTATTGAATTTGTGACTCGGGTAGATGATGATGATGATGATGATGATGATGTATTTACCTCAGATTACCTACTCTGAGTAGACATAGTGAGTAGGCTACTCGTCACCCCATGTCACCCCATATCATATCACCCCAACTGCCTACCATCAAGTAAAAATAGCACTTTGCGTAAAATAATAAAACAGACTTAGCAAAAGGGTTGAAAAGAGGTAGGCTATGGATATTTTTACACCCCCTAACACCCCCAATTTGAGGTCGACACCCCCAAAATTTGGTAATGTGACAATGGTATGCATACAAAATGCATACTAATTAGCCCTGAAACCCCTAAAATGGAGAAGTACACCCCAACTTTTATACTCGGGTGACCTTTTTTTGCTTGTCAGGCTTTTTCGGTAGAGACTTTTAAATTCCGACACCCCAGATTTTCTCGACACTCCCCAAATTCACGATCCTAGAAAAAACCCTGTAGGTAAGCCTGTTTTGGCCTCTTAATTTCGTCGCAATATATATTTTCGTCTAGCCTATCTCGAAATATGAAGGAATGGTAAACAAATCCTTGAAATTCGACGTCTCATGTCAAGCCTTAGTCACTTGAAATCGATGTTGACTCGACAGTTGCCCCCCAGTCCAAGATATTTTCAGCCGTTTTTCGTAAAAACCATATCTTCACAGCTTCAAGTCTGTTCTCCATGATATTCATCTATATTAACTTAATTCTATAAAGAACTTTCGCATTGTATAATTACTCGGCAAAATTTGCCTAGACAGTGATGTACACGAGAGCATTTCTGCTTTAAGAGTAACTTTATGCGTATCCTTTATGATATCCTTGATCATATATAGTTCTGATTAAACGAGATTTGAAGATAGATATAGTACTTCTAGATATGTTTAACAATTATAATTACCTAATGAAATTAGGAAAAACGTTTAATTAATCACATTTTTAACTGGTAAAACGCAAAGTTCTATCTTTACCGATAAATGTCCGCACTCGTGATTATCGCGAACGAGCAGGGGGCCATCCATATATTACGTCATCAGATTTCTGCCTGTCTTCTGGCATTGCTACCGATAGCTATACCGGTAACTGTTACATTATCCAATTCATAAAACAGATTTAAGCATTATCCAAACCATATTACTGTATTATTAATATTATTATTATTATTATTATTATTATTAAAAGTTTAGATTTATAAGGTAATTTATCCAATAGCGGACTGCGTGAACACATTACCTTGTTAGTTTAAAATAAAATAAAGTAAAGATGCAATTTCTCTATTGAATGTAATAATGATGATGATGATGATGATAATGAAGATGATGATGATGATGATATTAATAATAATAATAATAATAATAATAATAATAATATAATAATAACTATAATAATAACTATAATAATAACTATAATAATAATGCTTTTCACTAATCCGCAAAATGGCCCTCCTGTTCAACAACGAAGAGAAATACAAAAGCCTTCGATACTTTGCTGTCGGATTAATCATTATATTTATTGGAGGTTGAGGCATCTCCGTGCATGATCAACGACGCTTTCCTGAGTCACCGCTAGGTGGAGCAATCTTTACGATCATACATACGATGACCCCTATAGATATGACTGGCGCCGGTGCGATTTGACCATGGTCCAAACAATGACGTCATACCGTTCGCTGGCGGATCTTTGAGGGTGGGAGTGGGGGCGGGTGGGTGGCGGGTGACATGTTTGGTATCGGGTGAGATATTGATCTGCAAACACCAACAATATCAAACATATCTCCCGCCGATCGGTGGGCGACGCTTTGATCTGAGAAGAGGCATACCGCACGGGGTGGACTGAGATGCTCCATGCAGTCGTCGCAGTGTAAGTCCTGGAAGGAAGAAGGAAATACAACAGATTAGAATCATAAAAATAAAGTCGGCGTTTGTTATAATTATCAATCGTGAACTGATGTAACTCAATGAAAATGGACGGATTTTGATCTATGGATCCCCATTCAAGACTTTTAATAAGAACTGACTGTTGACTTAGAAATTTTGATCCTGTGGACCGTAGGAGTTCAAGACTTTGAAATAAGAAGTACTCTTGACTTAGAAAATAGAAAATACGACCTGTGGACTGAGAGGAGTGGAACACAGAGTGGAGAGTAGAGTAGAGTAGAGTAGAGGAGATGGTAGGTGAGGAGATAGGAGGAAAGGAGAAGAGAGAGAGAGAGAGAGAGAGAGAGAGAGAGACATGCCATCTGTCCCTGCGCATGCATAGTTGTTGTGACGTGTGTTTGTACCCGTGCGTACGTCTGTCGTCACTTCTGCGACGACGACGATTCCAAATGTCATCCACTCTTGTCACGTGCATGACCATAATTTCGAGAGATGACGCAATATAAAAAACTCCACTTCTCCATGCGTCAGCAGTTTATCAGCGCTATATGCATGCTTTGCTTCGTAAAGTACTACTCATGCATTATACATATACATATATATATATATTATACAATGCTAATACATATATTATAAAATGATATATATATATATATATATATACAATATATATACAATATATTATAAAATGATCATATATATATATATATGCTGTATATATACATTTTATATATATATATGTCTTTATATATATGCTGTGTGGGCCTTTTGACTCTGTCTCTGTCATTCGATCACTGTTTCTCTGTGACTCTGTCTCTCTCTCTCTCTCTCTTTCTCTCTCTCTCTCTCTCTCTCTCTCTCTCTCTGTATGTTTCTTATTTGTCTTTTTGTATTTGTACGTCAGTAGTCGTCAGCAGGCCCGTTTCACAAATAGATTAATAGGTCCCCCTATACTATATATGCTCTACGCAAAATGTACTTTGAATATATGAAGGAATAATTTCGATATATTTTCGATCGTCGAAGAACCGCTTCTTGGAAAGAGAAAACATTCGAATAAATTGATGATCCAATATTATTAATGTACAGTAGAACTTCGATATTATCATACAACGGACTCCGTTATAACGTATAGGCTATATACTCGGTTATTAAGTACCGCGATGTATACGCGGTCCCGTGTGATGAGCTACCGTATATTGGACTGTATTTCTTTTAAAACAAATCCTCGGATATAACGTACTAGATTTTACAGACCGGCTAGGTACGTGTTATAACGAAGTTCTACTATAAGTCTACAGCGATTTTGCAGTAAGACGGTATATCGAGCGTTAGCAAAAACAAAGTCATATCCAAGTTACAGCTCTTATACTAGTTTTACTATATATTACTGATTTGACATAGCATAGTGTGTAATGTCATAAACCCCAAAGCATGTTAATTAAAAAGAAGTACAGTATAAGCGGCGGCTCCCAATTGCTGTGACTAGAGGTCAACCAATTTATCTATGTTCGGAAGCTCAGGATAAAAATAGCTGATGACGTCTCAAACGTAGTATATACTACGTCTCAAACGTCATCAGCTATTTTTATCCTGAGCTTCCGAACATAGATATGATTAGCGGTTGATCAATTAATTTTTGCTATACAACTAGAATATGCTGTACAGTGCACGCCATTATATATAAACTACACTACACTACTACTACTACTACTACTGCTGCTGCTACTGCTGCTGCTGCTGCTGCTGCTGCTGCTGCTGCTGCTGCTGCTACTGCTGCTACTGCTGCTGCTGCTGCTGCTGCTGCTGCTACTGCTGCTACTGCTGCTGCTACTACTACTACTACTACTACTACTACTACTACTACTACTACTAATACTAATAATAATAATAATAATAATAATAATAATAATAATAATAATAATATAATGGTTAATCCGGCCCTGGTCTTGTTAGTCACTCAAGACAGCCAGCCAATAAGTAAACCAACCGACCAGTCAGTCAGTCAGTCAGTCAGTCAGTTAGTCAGTCTGTCTGTCTGTCTGTACGTATGTCTGTCTGTTTCTCTCTCTCTCTCTCTCTCTCTCTCTCTCTCTCTCTCTCTCTCTCTCTCTCTCTCTCTCTCTCTCTCTCTCTCTCTCTCTCTCTCTCTCTCTGCCATTGGACCAGTTCGATTAACTTCGAATGGCGTCTGCTCTTCGCGTCTCATTTATATTTACTATGGCAAAATCCGTTTGTTAGTTATACAGAGGGAGGCGCAATCTTTCTTATTCGACCGAGTGCGATTTGCCCGTGCATCATCCCGCTCAGGCCATTCGTCAATCGGTCGCATCTAAACAACGACGATAGGATCTGGCGTCCGAATCAAGGGATTACCGCACGGGATCGACCGGCAATTTGGTGTCCGCCGGACCTCGAAGGCTGCCTAAGCCCCCCCCCACCGCTCCTCTACCCGTCGCCGTCCGTGTCCGACTGTCCGGAGTCCGGAGCGAACGCAATCTTTGTGTATCCGGGAATCCTGGAAGTCCGGACGGATCTGTGATCGCCCGTCTACGGACTAGGCTCAAAGGCAATCTGCACCGGGAACCGTGAGATTAGGCGCTTGACGAGGCGGGCAGGCAGGCAGGCATGGAGACGGATCGAGGGACATGGACGAAGCAGATACGGAGAGAAAGAGAAAGAGAGAGAGAGAGAGAGAAGAGAGAGAGACGGAGAGAAAGAGAGAGAGAGAGAGCAGGTAGAAATGTGGAAGCTATTGAACGAGGCAGGCAGAAAATGGAGATATGAAAGTGCTTTGCTCTCAAATATTCGCAGCATCTCCTCGATTTCTGGCGGTTTTTATCCAAGGAGTCCCTCAGAACAGTTTTTTCCCAGACTGCTTGTCAGACTTTTTTGGCAGAGGACCCCCAGAATTTACGGACACCCCACCCCTCCCCCCAATTGATAATCCTAGAAATAACCCTGGTTCTGGACGGCGCTAAAAGATATCGTCAAGTAGGCGGACACACAGTGAGATAGACGTGACCTATATACCGACAGGAGGACGGACGCTGACAGGGAAGGATACGCACCGATATCAAACACTGGTACCCTGTTTTTTTCTCTCGGCTGAAAATGATTCCTACGCGATTCGATGCATTTTCATCGATAAATATTTGTCGAATTGATGTTTGAATTCGTCCGGCCATCATTAAGCAGGCATCGTCGAAGTCTGCCCTTTCAATTGAAATGGACGGGTTGACTGAAAATGCAGGACATGAAAATGCGAGAAAAGAAAAAGGCGGACGAAGTGCTAGGGGTGAAAATGCAGGTTTTGATGGACGAAGAGGCCAGGGGTGAAAATGCAGGCCAGGAAAAATGCGGACGAAGTGGCAGGGGTGAAAATGCAGGCCAGGAAAATGAACGACCCCACCAGAACCGGGAAAAGGTGGACGAAGCGGCAAGGGTGAAAATGCAGGCCCGGAAAACGGTGGACGAAGCGGCATGGGGTGAAAATGCAGGTCCAGAAAAAGGGGGTAACAAAGGGCGAGTGGGAAAAAACGCTGGTTCTGCCCTATTACAGTGTATCTTGGTTGTTTTTGCACCGTTTGAACGTTAAAAACGTAAAAATCTGCTATGTAGATGTATACATATTTAGCATATCAGTCTTCATTATCACACAAACACGGCTAGCCTATATATTTGTATTAATCCATTCAAAGATTAGTGATTATTTACATCTTACTCAAGTAGTTTCAATACTGTTTGTTATTTTGTTTATCACCGATATGTTAAAGTTAACTGAAATGACAGTTTTGTTTTTGCATTTTATTTTTGTTTACGACCACTATTTAGCCATATTTTTAGAAGTTAACTGAAATAAAAGTTTTGATTGAGATTTGCATTTTATTTTGTTTACGATTAAATATTTAGAAGTTAACTGAAATCAGTTTGATTTATTTCCTAGGCCTTTTTCACCCCTTGCCACTTCGTCGTTCATTATCTAGGCCTGCATTTTCACCCCTGCCACTTCGTCCGTCTTTTTCTCGGCCTGCATTTTCACCCCTTGCCACTTCGTCGTTCATTTTCTAGGCCTGCATTTTCACCCCTTGCCACTTCGTCGTTCATTTTCTAGGCCTGCATTTTCACCCCTTACCACTTCGTCGTTCATTTTCTAGGCCTGCATTTTATCCCCCTGTCACTTCGTCCGTCTTTTTCTCGGCCTGCATTTTCAGGCTATTTATATTTTTTCAAATTCTTTTTCCAGGCCTGCATTTTCAGCGTTCCCAAATGGACGCCATGCAGAAATTGTAGGCATTGTGATGTAAACTGGCGCTACAAAATCACGCGAGAAGGTACAGGAATCATGCACCCCCATCAACCAATCAAAACGCGCCATTTCAAAAAATCTTCTCTGAAATTCCGTTTAAAAGAAACGAGAATAAAATTGCACGTTGTAATCGCGATTTGCCGATGTCTTTTTCGGGGCGCTATATAAATCACGATAAGAAGCGACTGATAAGAGTCAGAAAACAGGACTCAATACGACCGGAAATAGATAGACAGACAGACAGATGGATGGATGGATAAATGGATAGATGGATGGATGGATGGATAGATGGAGAGAGAGAGAGAGAGAGAGAGAGAGAGAGAGAGAGAGAGAGAGAGAGAGACTTCCATTGCATTTGACAGTTGACAGAGAACAGCGTTTGTAAACGATGCTTTCTTTGCCCCGTTTCCCGACGTCATCATTCTTCCTTTACCCTAACCACCCCCACCCCACCTCACCCACCCCATTCTCCCACTCCGAATCTAGTCTAGATGACTCGTGCCAGACGCCCTCCCCCGCCCCCAGCAGTGGTGTTCCCCTCTTCTTCCACCCCCACCCCGCCCAATTCCCAGTGAAATCCTCCAGTCAGTCAGTCAGTCAGTGTCAGTCAGTCAGTCAGTCAGTCTGTCCCCCACGACCCTACTCAATTTTCTTAGGATAAGGTTCCCCATTCAAGTTGACCAGCGAGACAGTCTGTCTGACTGCCTGCCTGCCTGCCTGCCTGCCTGTCTGTCTGTCCCTCTGTCTGTATCTTTATTTGATCGGAAATTGGCTTGAGCAAGTGAGGTTTTCCCGGATCCGATGCGCGCCGTTTCGTCCATTATCCGTGTCTATCCGACAATAATCCAGTTGGGGTGAATTCATTCTTGCACTCCCGACTGTGTCTTGCACTCCTGTGATCACGACACGACCAGTCCAGTGCGCCAGTTGTTCGTTCATCCGATCGTCGTCCTTTCAATCGTAAAATGTAATTCGTCAGCGAAATAAAGAACGGACATCTAACAGGGGCGTAGCGACGGGGGGAGGGTATATCGGTATATATATATATACCTCCCGCCACCCCCAAAAAATCAGACTACCGTAAAGTTTTAATGTGATTATTATTAAGATTTTCAAAGTTTTTAAAGATTTATACTCCAACCCCCCAAATTACATTATGCCATCCTCACCAAGTCAAATTCCTGGCTACGCCCCTGACATCTGATAAATATTTTTATTATCAGACGGAAAATTCGCGGTTAGATCGTCAAGGGGCTGTGAGTACATTTTCCACGTGGTTGCTTTCCAGGAACGTTTGGAAATAATTTCACCACAGCGACGACAAAATAGAAGAGACTAAACTAGGTGATGGAGAAAAACTCCGCTATTGTTTTTATTGTCCTCAAGGTCAGTGGCGTAGCCAGGGTGCCGGGGTAGGGGTCGGGCACATCAACATATTTTAGAAAACGTTCCTGGTATAAAATATTCCAGTTACGTAAAAAATTTCTGCTACGTCGTTGGGGGAGTTATATTCCCTTCCACCTCCCGAAATTTATTTTCAATAGGTGGCATCAAATATGGCTAAAGGAGATCAGTGGCGGCTCCAGGATTTAGCAAGTGGGGACGTTGAAGTGGCAACTTATAAGCATGAGAAGCCAGCTATTTCTCGCAAACATAACATGGACTAGTCTGATTGCTTAGAATGAGTGCACTAAAGTATGGGGGCTACCAGGGGCCAGGCATTCAATGGGGGCACGGCCCCCGGGACCCCTCTGTGGGGCCGCTCCTGAGAAAGGTAACTGTTAGATAACAATTGGATTTCATCCATCCATCCATCCATCCGCCGCCCAATCAATATCATAGCTGATGGAAAAGTTTCTGTTCTCTTCTTTGGAATTTGCTCATTAAAATTTCAACCGGCATTAGCAAATGAGACATTCTAAACGTTATATAGTCCTGGATTTATCGACAGAATGGGTCAAATATCTGGTCGAAGTAGTCTCGCCCCGTTTCAGCTCCGTCCTGGGGTCCAATGTTGCAAGATACTACTGCGTGTAGGGCCACTGGCCCAAAATGACTCCCAGGTCTTTATTTTTATTTATTTATTTATTTATTTATTTATTTACTTATTTATTTATCCAAGACGACTTCTATAGCGCCGTCATCGGGTCATTGATAGTCATGAGCAGCAGCAGCTTTGCCGCTGAAAAGAGACGCGGGCATTTTCGGGAACCAGTCGTGGAATTTGCGCAAAGCCGTTGAGAAATTTAGGGGGGGGTGAAGTTGATAGTATGATCGAAGAAAATACGTGCATGTGAAGAATTCCCTACAGACCTTTGTTCCATTTCTTCTACTTTTATGCCCGAAAATGTCGACGTGCCCCTTATCTCAGAACCCTGGCTACAGTGGCGTAGCCAAGGGGAGAGGTTTGGGGGTTAAGACCCCCCTTGGCCGCCAACGAAAAAATTTTAAAATGTATTCTCATAGATTTTAAATTTTCGGACGTGGTTTTGGGGGTCAAACCCCACCACCCTTGGCTGCCGACGCAAAATAATTTGTAAGCGCTATAGAGTAACGATGTAAGGTGACGACCTTTCTTGTTTTGTTTGCTTGTCAAGATTTTTCAAAGTTGGTCATTATCAAAACCAACTCCTCCTTCCGGAAATCCTGGCTACGCCACTACCTCCGAAATTTGAAAGCGTTACTTTTTAATATTTTTTTTTATTCTGGTTATAAAGCGCAGTCTGTTGGGCGCTCGTTAGAAAGATTGGCATTAATCCAAGTATTTCCCGCCGCCTCTCTTGTGTGTGTGCGCGTGTTCGTGTGCGTGTGTGTGACTGTGTGTGCGCTTACGTCACGTGTGCGCGTTATTGAATTGACGTCACCGGTGAATCCGAACGCGGCGCCGCCTAGCGAGATTGCGGAGAGAAGAAGATTGAATTTGGATCGCTGGAAAACCACTTAGCGGCGTGAATGAGGAACTTCGGCGCGCGCGGCAATATCCGACTGCGCATGCGCACCGGAAGTCGTCTGCAGTCGCTTCGATTGCATCAAGATCTTTCTCGAATTTCACATCCTGTGACGCATTCGATGTCAAATTAACAGAAATGTTTAGGCGCTATAAGAGGGAATGTCGCCTATACATAATATATATAATATACAGTGGCGTAGCAAGGGACTTTGGGGTTAAAACCCCTCTTGGCTGCCGGAAAAGTTTTTAATGAGTTTCTATACTTTTTTATTTGGGAAGCGATTTTGAGGGTCAAATCTCCCTTGGCTGTCGACCCAAAAGCTTTGAAGTGGTATAGAATGTAACGGTGCAAGAGGTGACGACCTTGTTTTGCTTATCAGCACCTGGAAGGGAAAAACAGAAGCAGTGGCGGCTCTAGGATTTGGGAAGTGGGGGGCCGTTGGGGTGGTAACTTCTAATCATGGGGGCCAACCAGTTGTTGTTTAATGTATGTAGCATTAAGTATAGGGTCCCAACTGGGGAGCACTGGGGGCAAGGCACTCAATAGGGGCACGGGCCCCCTGACCCCCCGGTGGAGCCGCCACTGAACAGAAGAAGAAGGAAAGATGAGGATGAGCTTTTTTGCTTGTCAAGATTTTTTGGAAGTTGTTGTCACGCCAAAAACCAAAACCCCCTCCCGGAAATCCTGGCTATGCCACTGATTATATATAAATGTAATATTATATATAAAGGTGCAAACTTCTATTAGGCTGCTTGGTTCGAGACCCCACGTTTTAAGAAGTTAGGCTAGGGAAGTAAAATTTATAGTAGTTCCAATCAAACACCTATATAGCAACTCATATTTTTCATGAATGCATCCTCTACTCCTAGCCTGGTTTTCACTAGTTGGTGCACTGCACGTTTTTATGTTTGTCGGGGGCTTTTTTACCTAAAAATATCGGTGCCCCCCCCCTATTCCTGAACCATGGCTCTGGGCCACTGGGCAAATTGAGATTCATATGATGATGATAATCGTCATCATCAGCATTATCACAATTTAAGTGTTACCTCAACGGCTGAGTTGATTTTTAAAATCACAATTTGTTTGTTAAGTTCGTCGCTAAAATTATTAGTCACAAAACATAAAATACAGACGGATCCAAACACTGATCGTATAACAAATAAACAAATGGCGAATGCCTCTCTCTGTGTCTCTGTCTCTGTCTCTGTCTGTCTCTGTCTCTGTCTCTGTCTCTGTCTCTGTCTCTCTCTCTCTCTCTGCCTGCATGTCTGTCTGTCTGTCTGTCCGCATGTCTGTCTGTATCTCTCCATCTCACTCTCTTTCTTTCTGACATCCTTCGTGTCAGCTAGCGTCCCGTAAGTCCAAGCGACAACATCTTGGATTAAGAGGATTATCCCAGATTCCCAGATGCATCAGATGTGCTTGCTGGATATTATTACATAACAGTGTACCTCTTACCGCCTTTGATGCTGCTGCTGCTGATGATGATGATACTGATGATGATGATGATGATGATGATGATGATGATGATGATGATGACGACGACGATGATGATGATGATAATGATGATAACGATGATGTAATAGGAAACGCAAATCTGTCTTTGAAAATCGAAATCCTTTTTATAGTTCGCGTTTCACCGGACTCGATATGCGTCCTGCGTCCCGGATTCCACGTCCGACGACGGCGATCCGTCGTTGCCGGGACGCATCCGATGACGGCCCTCGTTCGGCCGTCGCCAAGGCGCGCCGATCGAAGCGAGACAGCGGCGGGCCGGGCACCGAGCGCTGGGCGCCGGTGGGCCCCGGCGGCGCCCGTCGCACCCCGCGGCTGTGTGCGGCCGTCGACGCCGGTCGGCCGGCCGGCCGGGCGACGCTGGCCTGTCTCTCACGCACATTTGCAACTGAAATGTAATTACATGGGGGGGGGAAGAAGAAGCCAGGACAAATAACGGGGTCCCACTGTGCGAAAATAAGAGCTCGTAACGAACAAGACCAGTCTTCTCCGGGGTCGGGGAGGGGGCTATTTACGGTGGCTCATCTTGTGCACCCCCCCACACCATCTCCGCCTCCACCCCATCCCGGTCACTGCCCCGTTATGGCGTGAAGATATAGGAATATAATCCCAAAGACAGGTATACAGGTCTTCAGACAGACATGCAGACAGACGGACGGACAAGCAGAGAGAGACTGAGAGAGAGACAGACAGACAGACAGACAGATAAAAATGTCCACAGAGGCAAAATATCTAGTTCAACCGGAAGCAGTATCATGACACGACACAATATCCTCCGAAAGGTCACAGTAAAAAACGTAAAGGTCATCGGGAGACGGAATGATGAGAACACAACACGAAACCTGCTGACGTCAGCAAATATCGTCGTCTTACGTCAGAATATTGTGACCGGATATTTACGAGCGCCGTGACGTCAGTGGCGTAACGAGGGAAAAATCCTGTCTAGCAAAAAAGTTCGTCGCTTTAAGGCCGCCCTCGGCGTATGGAAAATTCGCTACAACTTCTCAAAATGATTGTTACTACTTCTACTACTACTACTACTACTACTACTACTACTAGTAGTAGTAGTAGCAGTAGTAGTAGTAGTAGTAGTAGTAGTAGTAGTAGTAGTAGTAGTAGTAGTAGTAGTAGTAGTAGTAGTAGTAGTAGTAGTAGTAGTAGTAGTTCTATTATTATTATTATTATTATTATTATTATTATTATTATTATTATTATTATTATTATTATCATCATCATCATCGTTGTTGTTGTTGTTGTGGTTGTTGTTGTTAGACAATTTTCTATAGCGCCATAAGTCATCTAGTGCGCAAAACAAGGGTGCGTTGACAACTGTTAACCCTATATTACAACATGTTGTCTGGATAACCCTATAATCACTATGTTGTCTGCAGTTAACGTTGGAAATATAGGGTTAACTTGACGAGCAAAGAACGTTCTTTACCTAAATATAAGCGATATACGCCTATTTGAGTAGTTACCTACATTTCACATCCGCCCGTGATAAAGGGCTATCGTAAAAACATTTTTGCTCATCAATTTGGCCCTTCTCCTCGGCGCCCGGGGGTGGTTGCCCTGGTCATTTCGTGTCACAACACTCAGCCTCATGTCACGTGATTATGACGTCAGAAAGGAGGTAAATGAAAAAGTTGGCACCCGAGAAACTATATTTTAAGGTTGCTGAAAATGGCAAAAGATATCAGTAAAAGATGTCAGTTTGATTGGAATCTAACGTTTCTAAATATTATAATCCAGTGACTTTATAGTAGCCTAATGTGCGGAAATCTAGCAAAAATTAATAAAATTAATTAAATTAATTAAATTATTGTACTTCCATTAACAGAAGAATGTCGCCCAGGGTGAGCCCCTTCCATCCCCGGAAAAGTTGCAACTGTTGCCGCCCTTTCAATTCCCTTATTCTCACATAGCACAATTTGGTAAGCATTGTATTTTGCCGAATTTGACTTAACTATTTAGGCGCCTAGCAATTTTCCAATACACAATCCTCTTGTACATGTATTTCATTCCAAAAAATTAATATTTCCATGAAAATTCTGCCAAAATAACCACAATTTGGCAATGGTTCACCCTTTGTCCTTCCATCCATAGTAAAACTCTCACTCCCCCCCCCACTCCACAATTTCCCTTATACCGCCTCAAGCCTGCGCCCACTCATCTATTTACCTACTTACTTACTTAACAAGTTAACACTATTAAATATCAGTATTAATATACTGTAAAAGTGCAGATGTCCTAGCATGATAGCGAAGGATGTATTCTATAGTATAAACTGAAACTAAATGGTGATATATTCCAAAGATATTAACTCCTGTCCAATGTTTTTTGCTAAATAATTGTTTCCTACAATGCTCTAATATAGGCCTAGAGTGAGAGAGTGATTCCCTTGTTTGTGGTTTGTCAACGAATTTCAAAAGCTAGCTAATAATTCTTAGAGCTACTGTAGTTTTCAAGCATAAAAAAACCAGATCCGACGTTTATCTTTTGTCGGGTTTTATCGCAGATCTATGATTTATCCGCCCAGAAGACGATTATCTTGCAAAATCATTTTATATCTATGGTGTCGTTGTGGTTGGTTGTTAGTCTCAAGGGGGCTCTGCATGCTCCGTTAGATTGGAGTGTTGGCGCTTCGAAATTTGTGTCATTCTCAACAGAATCAGTTGTCTGTACAGCCACGAAATTGCGGAGCGCGTATAGTGAACTGTGGTTGTTAAGCATCACGCACAAGCACATAGCACACACGCACGCACACACACACACACAATAAAAGAACTTTCATGCAGTCTAAAGAACCAACATTCAGGCTTAGACCCTATCATCTTCTCAGACGTCGCCATATCGATTTTCCCCCATTTGGCTGTTCTTTCTCCTTGCAGACGACCGCAATTTTATTTTTCTCTTCACCTATCGCGAATTTATGCGTCTCCAGTGTAGATGGGACACCAGTCATGGCAGTAATTAATCGCTATACGCGCCTTCGAGAACTTGGGTTTCGGTGTCTCTGTGAGACTTCCATTTCAGAGCTCATGGAGTCGGGGGCCAGAAGTTGTCCAAAAATGGGCCCCCGGAGACGCTGAACGGTTTTACCAAATTCTTCAGACAGGTTCGGTCACCGACGAAGATTGCGCTGATAAAATATCGATTGTACTGCTCCAAAGTCGATCGCGGCGTCGTAAAATATATCCCAAATGCCGCTGTTCAATGCAATTTGTGCGAACTAGTAGAGTGTGAACGAAGACTTTGCATGTTTTTACTGGGCTGGGGTGGGGAGACGGACAGGGCCGCCGAGAGAATTTGCGGGCCGCTGTGCAAAAAATAGTCACGGGCCTCTGACCTGAAGAGTCTGTGAAAAAGTTGATGACCATTTTCTTGCTTACTACTACTACTACTACTACTACTACTACTACTACTGCTACTACTACTACTACTACTACTACTACTGCTACTACTGCTGCTGCTGCTGCTGCTGCTGCTGCTGCTACTGCTGCTGCTGCTGCTGCTGCTGCTGCTGCTGCTGCTGCTGCTGCTGCTGCTGCTGCTGCTGCTGCTGCTGCTGCTGCTGCTGCTGCTGCTGCTGCTGCTGCTACTACTACTACTGGGCCTACTGCTACTACTACTACTACTACTACTACTACTACTACTACTACTACTACTACTACTACTACTACTATTGCTATTACTATTATTGCTTTATGCGCATTATAGCAGTTATCGCAATGAAAGCAAAGGCGGATGTGTCATCCATAAAATTAATCCCAGTCTATTACGTGGCAACTGATAGGACTTTTGGCATCGGATACCTATTTGCCGCAGCAGACTATGATAAATCGATTAATTCGATCACTATTCGTGTAATTAATGTAATGTAGCAAAGCATTTATGTAGCGCCTGAGCTCGACGAGCATTTAGAGGCGCCCTAATATACGACGACTGGCCATCTATTCTAATGTACAGTAGAACTTCGTTAAAACGTGCTTAGCGGGTCTGTCAATTTGAGTACGTTATATCCAAGGTACTGTACGTTATATACAATACCGTCCAATACCGTTGCGCATCACACGGGGCCGTATACATTGCGGAACTTTATAGCAGAGCAAACGTTATAACCGAGTCCGTTATAACGAAGTTCTACTGTATGCAATTTATTGTATTGGTTATAAAGTGAATGGAACTGGAACTAGATGTACATGTGCATATTTGTGTGTATGTTTGGGTGTTTGTGTGTATGTGTGTGTGTGTGTAGCCATTGGAGACAGTACTTTTGCGTGAACCGTTCCCTGGTCAGTGGAAGGATTCAATGGGCGGGTAATAATTATTATTGCCAACTTGCAAAGCTGCGCATTCATTCAAAGCCATGCATACATCAGACACTTTCGACTTTCGATTCGGCGACCGGTAAAGGTGTCTTTTTCGCCGCTCGCTCCGGCCGCAAAACCGCGCGTCACGTGACGTCCTCGAAAAATATCAATTCGATCGGACTGGAGACTGGATCCGACGATGTCGTCTGCCTGCGACCGACCGACCGACCGACCGACCGGTGAATGGGCGGGATACGCCACGGCAGACGACAATATCACCGTGCAGCCTCGGTCTCGTTCCCATTGACGCGCGCGCTTCGTTCCCGTAGCAGACGACGGATGGACGGATGGACGGATGGACGGATGGATAGACCGACGGGTCGTAGGCCTTTAGGCCCTATCGATTGCCCCACGGGAATGACCGGCTTCACTTCGATGCTAAGTGGACGAGAGGCCCCACCACCGTCCATCGATTTAGTTGTTTTTACAAGCAAACTGCACTTCCTTCCCCACCCACCCCCCGCATCCCACCCCACCCCTCTCTCTCTCTCTCTCCTCCGGGTCCTCCTAACTAACCGCCGCGACGGAATATACAGTAATATATATATATATATATATATATATATATATATATATTGCGTGCCGCAATCAACATGACATATATATATATATATATATATATATATATATATATATATATATATATATATATATATGTTGATATATGTCATGTTGATTGCGGCACGCGCACGCATGACGACGGGGATGGACGACGGACTGGGATGATGGTGGGGTTGGGGTGGGGATGGGGGTGGGTGGGAGGGGGTGGAATGACATTCATCCGGGATGATTTATCCGAGATGAGATGACGAGGCGTGCACTCCGCGGGGCTCTAAATGAGTGACGCAATGGACGGTTGATTTAGTGACGCGACTGCAATAATAAAGTGCGCGCCTCTATAACGGCCGGGAGGAGGGGGAGGGGAGGGGAGGGGAGGGGGTGGAGTGGAGGCGGGCCGTATATTCGTCTGTCATTTATTATTGAAGGATATATTGGGTCGTGGCTGTTTTTCGAAACGAACGATAATAATATGCGTTTACATTTCGCAGCATCAAATGATCTAATCTAATCTAATCTGATCTTAGATTATTATTATTATTATTATTATTATTATTATTATTATTATTATTATTATTATTATTATTATTATTGTAGCGCGTCATAGTTTCACGATGCACAGAAGCGTCGGCCGATGGATGGCGCGCCAAATGAAGATCGCCCAAGATCCAGGCCAAACCCGGGACGTCGTCGGGCCGGACAACAGCCAGGTGACGTGGTGGATAAGCCAGGTGGAAAAGTGGAAAAAACCCGGTTGATAAAAGCCGCCATTCCCGCCAATGACTCTTAATAGTTTCGTTGGGGGAAACCATCTCCCCAACTCCCACCCCAACTCCTTGTTCGATCTTCACGGGAATACGCCCTGGAGTGTCCATCCAATTTCCCCTTGACTACAACCACACCCACCCACCCACCAAAGACAAAGCCAGCTAGAGGGCCAGACAACTAGACGGACACTCGGTGGTTTCAGTTGACCTGACCCAGATAAAGTCATTCGTGGAAGGTCAGGGTTCAGCGAGGACTTTCCAAATTGGTCGCAAAATTCCACAGAATTGACTAAAATAGACAATCTTCAAAATTCAGTGCGCACTCTGATGACAGGGCCGACGGTGGTCAGGATGGTGGTGGTGCTGGTGGTGCTGGTGGTGCTTGCGGTGGTACCGGTGACACCGACGACGACGACGATGAATGATGACGGAAGATAATTTTTGTTTAGATGTTAATGCTGAAGAGGAAGAGGAAGAGGAAGGGGAGGAGGAAGAGTTGGACCGTAGATTTACGATTACAACTAGAGGCAGGCAAACGGAGCGGTGACGTCGTCTACGTAGGTGGGAACACATTCGCTAGGTGGCGTCTCGGCGGCCGGGCACATGATTTGAGTGGGGCAAATATTGGTCCGGGCGAGATGCGTGTTTGGTTTAACGGCGGCACGAATATTTTTATATCGAGGCTGACACGAGCCGGGCGTCTGTGCTGGCCATGGGGCGGAGGGGGCGAAGGCGGGGGTTGAGGGCTGGGGGTCGATGGTCGCCCGGCTAGGTGGCGCCTGACTCCACTCGTGCCGGTCGTCTTATTCGAGTGCCTGTCCCGATGATAAAGTCCAGAGAGGGAGAGAGAGAGAGAGAGAGAGAG
>CM030858.1:10792800-10845300 GCA_018105865.1 Metaphire vulgaris
TGCAGCACCTTTACAGCAATGCTCAATTAATATTACTAATCGTACATGACATGTTGTATCATATTTACACTACAGTAGAACCTCGATATAACGAACTCGGTTATAACGTATACTCGGTTATTACGTACCGCAATACATGTATATACGGTCCCGTGAGAGTATTGGGTGGTACTGGATGTAACGTACTGAACTTTACAGGCCGCTAAGCACATCTTAACGAAAACGAAGTTCTACTGTACATCGAGTTAAGTGAGAAGAATTGTGAACATGCACGTGTCTCAAAATACATGTGACAAGGAAAGTCGCAAGATGGACTTAAACTTCTTAAAGCTTAGAGGCGATCTTCTTATATGTTTATTGCCCTAATGAGTAGCCTAATGACGACGGCGCATGTGGATTTATTTCCCCGATAAGATTCAGTTCGGCTGAAACTACTGTTAAGTCGGGCACAAGAATAGACGAATGTCAACCCCCCCCCCCCCACCCCCACTCCCTTCTAATCTTATTTTCGGTCTTCGTTCACGAGAGAAAGCGAAAGGAATCGGATCCGATTAACAGATCAAATCACACGTATGTTATATCTTCTGTCGCAGGTGGAAGACGCAGTTAAAATGGCAGAATCTAAAAAAGAATTTTTTTATATTTTAGATTTCGTGTTTGTCTTAGAACTGTTGTCCATGCAGATGCGCTATTTGTCTCAGCATTAAGGACAGTCCCCCCCCCGTGTTAAGGCAATTGGCGCCTTCATCTAATTTGGAGACTTCGTTATAACTCTCTCTGCCAAGGTTAAAACGGACCCGGCTTGTTTCCCTGCATTTAGACCCGCACACAGGACAAGCCATGCATGTGCGCAGAATCCAATAAATGTCACGGACTAGAACATAATTCTGGACATTTCTCGAAATTGCTAGAAAAGCGCCGCCCGTGGCTAAATCGGCAGGTGCTGCACGCGGTGCTTCTTCGGGAAAGCGCTATATAAATTCACGAGATTTCACTTACTTACTTTCTTACTTACTTATTTAGGAATCCAGCTAATGGTGGGATCTGTCTAAACTAGGACACGCTTACAGTGGCGCAGCCATGATTTCGGAATAAGGGGGGGGACACGTCGACATTTTCATCACTTGCATTATCTTCGTTCGTGCTACCTACCCCCCCCCGCCGCCCCAAAATAATTTTTTTGCGTAAATCCAGCGGCGGTCTCAATTAGAACACGTGGGGGCGGTCCGACCACGACCACCAGTGGTCGGACCCTGTGGATACGTTACTGAGCGCGTGTCAGGGCGTTGAGGAATATACGAATACAAAGAACAGAACAGCGGTTGTATAATAGGCCTACCAATCATGGACAGTACTGGAGACGGATTTTGTGAGTCCGTTTGGAACCCAGCGAGTCCGAGTCCGCGAAGAGAGGATCGAACCAGTTGCTGTTCTGCGCAAAAGAAATTAAAAACGAGTCAGAAACATCGGTGCATTCGAACAAAATTCAATAGAAAATCCAACGTATTTTACTTCTAGTGGCTGTCCATTAATTGCGTCAACAATTTAGGGGGGGGGTTTGAAAAAGTTTGACAGTTGTTGACAGGGGAATGGGGGGGGGTGTTAAGAGAAGTTGACGTCAACAATTTCACTTTTTACAAATAATCAAAAATAGGAAATTTCACGGAATACTACTTATTACAATGGAAAAGAGCATGACAAAAAAGGTCATCACCACCACATTTTGACACTCGATGAGCAAAACAGGGAAAAATGGTCATCATCGCAACAAATAATAACCTTGTTATTGAGACCTGTCATTGATCTTGGAAAGGTTTTTTTGATGTAATTATAGGGGATGGGGTAACTGAAAGCTGACAGTTGTTGACAAGAGCAGGGGGTCAAAAATTGCCCAAAAATTGTTGACATAATTAATGGACAGTCCCCTTATCTATTCTTGCCACTTTATATTTTCTGGATCATATTAACTTAGTTCAGGTCCTGTCTACAGAAGGCGTATGGAGGACTGGATGTATCAATATATGCCCCCGCTTGAAGACCGTATGCTCAAGACGGCAGAAGGCAAGAAGACAACGAAGGAGAATATAGGAACAAACCTACCAGAGGACAAGAGAGCAAAGAATGAGATTACACTGCGAGACCATAACTGTAATGCGAATGAATGGATAGGTGGAATATAGCGGTTCGCACACATACAGGACAGATCCTATTGAGCCACTCTAAACCCTGTTATTAATACGGTATTATTATTATTATTATTATTATTATTATTATTATTATTATTATTATTATTCTTTGACTATTAATGAGTTATGAAGACGTCTATTAAATCACTATTTATCCAAACACAAAGTGGATTTATCGAACTAATACAAACTAAAGTTGGAACAAAAGAATTAAAAATTGTAACAGCGCATCAAAATTCTTACCTTCGCGCTTCAAAATTCTTACCTTCCTCGTCTCTGTCCGCGGACTTTTTACTCCACCAAGCTGACGAAAAGCAGATGCAAATATTTAGAAATATTATAAAGAAAATTTAAGAAGAACTATATTACAGCAAAACAGACAAAATGACACACGGCAGATCGACAACACAGACAAAAGGACATGCATGCATACATGCAGACAGACAGACAATCACGCAGAAAAACGATCGCACAACTGACTGACTTGCTTATTAACTGTAACTGACTCACTGACTTACTTACTTACCTACTAATTGATTGGCCCACTGACTGAATTATTTACTCACTAGCTGGCATATTGACTTTCTAACTTATACTTACTAACTGACTTACTGATTGACTGACTGACTGACTGACTTGCCGACTAGAAGTACTTCCAAAGCCCAATATTATTAAAAGTTTTGCAAAATTTTGACCATTAAGTAAAACTGACCATTTCTTCTGCGAATTCCGTGATTCTCATTTCTAATCTTGTCCTCTAATTTGTAAAAGTCTTCTAGTTCGGCTGCCTGACCTGGAATTAGACAATACACACATTTTTCTTTGCTATATTATCTTCAAATTCTTCGCAGGACAGTAATTTGGCTCTGGAAGTCAATTACTTAAAAAGTACAATTTTGTCTTAATCAGTGGCGGCTCCACCCGGGGCGATCATGGGGGCCCGTGCCCCCTATTGAGTGCCTAGCCCCCAGTGGCCCCACAGTTGGGACCCTATACTTAATGCTACATACATTAAACAGCAAATGGTTGGCCCCCATAATTAGAAGTTGCCACCCAAACGCCCCCCCACTTGCCAAATCCTAGAGCCGCCACTGGTCTTAATAGACTTGATTTGATGTGACGTTAATCTTTGTCCGTGATCATATGAATGCTATGATATACTGCCAGCTACTACGCCATAAATATGACAAGAGCAGAATCAGACATCGTGAATGTCTGGAGCGTTGCTTGTCTATCGATCGATCGATTAAAGCAAACAGATCGATCAAACTGTTCATCTCTGATCAATTAGTCCCTTTGGCGATTAAATCGAGTTCGATCCAAAGCTCTTTGTCCCCTATCGCATCGTCTGTCTGTGTGACATAATTCGCGATGGAAGACATTAGATCGGACAGAATCTTAATGGAAATCCACTTATGTCTGTGACTTTACTGCGTGCATTAGGAGAGACGAGAGAGAGAGAGAGAGAGAGAGAGAGAGAGAGAGAGAGAGAGAATGTCGAAGTTAAGGACGAAACTCTCAAACAATATCTCGATCTAGCCAACGAGCCACGGGATGGGGGCCGGGGGCAAAGGGAGGGCGGACCTACACCCCCCCGCTATTCGGGCCTAAACAGTGCATAAGATTCGTGCGAAATCGACAAGAACATTTTGTCAGTTGGGGGGGGAGGAGGCAGTGGCGTACTGCATGAAAAAAGGTCGCCGAGTCAATGTTGGCACCCCCCCCCCATCTAATGGCTGACGAGAAAAAGGGGCGTCAGGTTGATTTTGGAAGACATGATGCTTTACAGCTCAAGGCTTCAATCTAACGTAAACCGAAATATTTCGGACTGGAGTCCCCCCCAGACCACGTTAGAAGAGCTGACAACGACCCCCCTATTCTAAAACCGTGGCTACGCCTATGAGGCTGAGTCTCTGCTACCAGTTAGTATCCACTGCCCCGAGCCTCCCCCCCCACCCACCGCCCTCCGATTTGTCTTTTAAGCACCGCCAGTCTATGTCGGAAAAGAATTGTCGCTTTCAATCGTGAAAAATTAAGATTTCTTCCTCCTATCATAACACAACCGATGCGGATTTCAGGATCTAGCACTAAACAGCAAAATCACAAAATTCCGTGATCAGTCCGCATTAACTGGCGTTCTTATTTTTCTTCTTTCACATAACTAAACAAATCTCCCTCCTAACCTCAAGATCGGTGCTCATCTCTCTCTCTCTCTCTCTCTCTCTCTCTCTCTCTCTCTCTCTCTCTCTTCCTCCATCCCTCCCCCTCTTTCTTATTCTCCTGTCATTTGAACGCAATTAACCTTAGACAGGCTAGGATGTCTGCTGCAATTATTTCCCGGCCCCGATACTGTTTTCATCGTCTGGCGAGCGATTGTCAAACGAAAGAGGCGGGGAATTGAGAACATTAGACACCTGCAACTCTGTTTTTCCCGCCCCGGGATAGTAATGACAATAATGGACTTTGAGTGACGCGCGCGACTGGTTCGTAGCTCGTTACAGCTTCGGCACTGATCGCTGGCGCTTGTAGGGCGCGATTGAAAATTATTGGAGACGGAATGTAAATTTTGCTGTCTGATCTGAACTTGCCTTTGTGCTGGGCGACGAATACGCAGGTAAATAGAATGGCTACAGTTAGCGCAAGTCCGATTTTCATCTTCGATTCGAGTTTTTTTCCCTAAAATATAAACGTTTTGTCAGGTGTCGTTTTGTCAGGTGTCGAAAGAAAACTCCAACGGAAAAGACGATAAGTCTAAGACGATAAGTTTAATTTTGTTTAAAGACAAGTTACCACTATAATCTTGGCGTTCTCTTACTTACTTACTTACTTACTTACTTACTTACTTACTTAAGTCACATCAGTCACTTGGGATCAATTTGTTCCGCTGTCAAAATTACTCGACCGTCGTCAAAACCTGTCGTTGTTATCATTAAGGGAAGAACAGTGACGGTTCCAAGAATTCTTGGTGGGAAACAGTGGCGGCTCCAGGATTTGGCAAGTGGGGGGAGGGCCGTTGGGGTGGCAACTTCTAATCATGGGGGCAACCATTTGTTGTTAGGTAAGTAGTATTAAGTATAGGGTCCCAACAGGGGGCCACTGGGGGCCAGGCACTCAATAGGGGGCACGGGTCCCACGGGCCCCGCCTGTGGAGCCGCCACTGGTGGGAGATGCAAGGAATTTTAGGAAGTTGGTGGGGGTGTGGGTGCAATGAATTTATAGAAAGTTGGTGGGGAGGGGGTTAAATGAAAATCCGAAAAAGGTAGACCAGCAAAAAAGTCATTAACAGTGTCCCCCCACCTCCGACAAATGTACATGGAATTTCCTGAAAAAGGCTGACAAGCAAAAGAGGGTAGCCTAATCAGTTCTATTTTGTATACAGATACCCAGCGTCAAACGCTGATGACAAGAAAAATGTTCTGTGGGGGGATGCATCCCCAGTTATCCCCAACGTGGAACCGCCACTGGGGAAGAATAATTATATGATTATTACAACAGCTGTCATCATTATTGTCGTTGTTCCGACAATCTTACTATTTTGAATTTTTACTTAAGCGCCTTAGAATAGGCAGCTACTGCGGAACTACTTTTAAAAGCGCTATATAAATTCGCAAGATTTTACCTACTTGTTTACTAGATCAGCGGTTGAAGATCAAGGATTGTTAATAGAAATTTTGACACACGCTTTGACGTTCAGATTTCGTGAAAACAGTCAAATAAAATTAATAAGAAAGTTTCATCTCGAAGGGCCACTAATACATTTATAGAAAACACATTAGATTTTAAAATTCGTCTCAAAACTAAGAAATTTTCTTTGTTTCTTCAGAAGACTAAACCCAAACTTAATTCAAATACTGGTCGACAGAAACGATCCCTTATTATTTAATACGGTTGGAAAATGCGGAGACAAACAACAGCTGGGCAAATAGTTATATAGTCTTTTGCTATAGTCAGGTTTTTTTCGGAAGTTCTATCAGTGGCGTCATTTCACACTTTTCTTGGGGGGGGGGCGAGAAATTTTAAAAAATTTTCTTTAAAAATGCTGACGACTTTTTTTTTTTTTTTTTTTTTTTGCTCGTCATCAGTTTTCTTTTACGTTGTACCAAAAATACCAAATACTTGACGACCTTTTTTTTTTTTAGTCACCTCCTGGTTTTTTCTTTTCTTATTCCACATTAATACATTATAAATTAATATTTTCATTTCTTTTAGGGGGCCAGGCCCTGTTTTTGTTTTTTTATTGCACATTAATACATTATAAATTAATATTTTCATTTTCTTGGGACGGCCCTCCCCAGCCCCAAATGACGCCTCTGAGTTCTATACAGCAGCTAAGGTGTGGCACTGGATAAACCCTCAGGGTGGCAGAAAGATCCGCGACGCCGCAAAATACTGCATATAATAATAATAATAATAATAATAATAATAATAATAATAATAATAATAATAATAATAATAATAATCTGTTCTTAGAACAATTAATTGACAAGCAGACGTGAAAACGACTTACCAGGACACAGTTTCTCGAACAGGATCAGGCGAAATCAGGCAAGTAAACTGTCTTCTAGTGTGAAAATTTGTTTTTTCCCCGCTAAATTTCTAAATGTCTACTGAAATTGTCTTTCAAATTTGCCAGAGGACTAATGCGTCGCCTGTTTCCTTTATATACGAGTAGCCGTCAGCGCAAGCGATGCTCGTTTAAAGTCGCCTACACATCTCCTGGGGCACAAGGCGCCACTGGCGCAGCCAGGTTTTCAGAACTGTGGGGGGGGGGGGTGGAGGGCACCAAGGCTTCTTCTGCAGACCAACAATTCCAGCCCGATTGTGGTGGGGGCGGTCCCCCGTGCCCCCTCCCCCCCACCGTGGCTGCGCTAATGTAATACGCCCAAATCTACGACAGATCAGAGCGCATTCCTCCTGCACTCCTACGATAGTGACACTAAACTCACGAATGCCATTGTAAATGTCTTGCGATTTTTCTGTTCCGCGATTTATCTATTTCTTTCGGCGATCAAACATCGATAGCAGATCAATGTTTTTGCCGTGTGGGAGGCGCAGGCTCGGCTGTCGCGAATTTAACGAAGAATTTTTGATGATCATAATCGACGAAAGCTCATTTGCTTTCCGATGTACAGACGGTACAATCTTACGATCACGCCACGAAAGTCATTACTTTCTTATTTGTCTTTCAGTCACTTTATGATGGTTTAATACCGAGTTTTCGGCTTTGTCACAGACAGCGAAAATGTATCATTTGAGTACACAAGATTTCTGCGTCATCGACAAAGTAGTTCGCGAACCAGAATAAGATGTAAGCAACCTGCGTCGTTCCTTGAGATTTAGACGAATAAATTGTTGTACATGTTGGTCGATAGAAATGTTGGGGGGTGTTTGAAAACGGTGGCATCAGCTTGGACTTATAAAATATTGATTTTTTTTTGTTTTCGGACAGAACAATGAAACGTAAAGTTTGCTTCATGGTAAAAAAACAGATATTAGTTTTGCAGAGTAATAATATGATTTGTTCTGCACTATAGGCTAACACGTCGTTCGGTGTCCTATATTTAATAAGTTAACTCCACAGTTATTTCAATATAGATTAATAACTCAATGTTGAACAGGCAACACTTACACTGTAGGCCTAAATATATAAAAACACATTAAAACAGAGATAATCTAGACAACGATTAAGTTTTTTAAAATTCAGCAGCCTTGCAAAATATTGTGCCAGAGAGAGAGGAGAGAGAGAGAGAGAGCAGAGTTTGTATAGAATCTTATGACTTGAATTTTTCCAATATGAAATTTAAGCATTAGAATTTCTAAAGATTCAGCCAGCCATCGTTTACAATAGCGCAACAAAAGTTCCAGAAATTAATAATATTAATAATAATAATTTAAAATCAAAGTGGAGAAAACAATGAGAAATCGACGTCATAGTGTAGATTGCGTATCACGCAGTCGTCTAAGTCAAATCTCTCCGTTCGATCGCTACGTTTTCAAGACTATAGTTGATAATAATACGGTAATAAGCATCAATATTTTTAACTGTCTCTATATATTATTATAATTATTATTATAAGGACGCTGTGAAGACTGAATATATCCCTGTTTTAGTATAGTCAACGGTTGAAAAAAGATGGCAGCCATCGATGCTGAGTCCGTAGCGGAGATGAGAAGGGCGATTAGAAAGCGGGATCTGCCTTCCTTTATGAGAGTCCTGGACGAGAAACGCCCTCTCTGGACTTCTGGATACCGGCTCTTCATGGAATCCCGACGCCTGAAACGGGGCGTGACTCTCCTGCAGAAGCTGGCGACCTGCGAGTACGACGAGGCGCTGAGGTACTACCTCCAGCGCTGCTGGCCGACCATCTCCAGCGCCGAGGCGAACACGACACTCTACTGGGTCCTGCTCAGAGGCACCGCGAAGCCGATCATGCGCACGCTGCTCGAAGCGGCCATGGCCAACGCCCCGAACTTCCTGTCGGCGCGAAGGATCTACGACCACGCCCTCGAACAGCGCCTGTACGACATCGCCGAGCGGGCGGTCCAGCGGCCGGACTTCGAGCCGAACGCCCGGTCGCGGATGCCGATCGTCGGGATCGGGCTCCGGTGGGACCTGCCGATCCACGACGCCGTCACGCACCACCAGGTGACGATCATCGAGATGCTGGTCGCCAGGGGCGCCCACGTCGACGCCCTATCCGACACCCGGATCAGCCCGATGATGGTGGCCTGCCATCTCATCTATCCGAACGTCGTCGTTCAGCTGCTGCGACACGGCTCCAACCCGAACTTCCCGCCGGTGACGCCGTACACGTGTCGGATGACGCTGCGAAGGCTGACGATGAAGCTCGGCGCCGAGCGGGGAGCGGCCGCCAACAACGCCCAGAACCCCGTCCAGCCGACGACCAACAACCGGTCGCGGGCGCTGACCGAGAAGGCCGACTACATCCTCCAGCTGCTGATCGAGGCCGGGCTGCGACACTCGACGAAACGCTTCCTCCAGCATTCGACCGTCAAGCGACACCTGTCGCCGGAAATGT
This sequence comes from Metaphire vulgaris, assembly GCA_018105865.1. Taxonomy (NCBI): domain Eukaryota; kingdom Metazoa; phylum Annelida; class Clitellata; order Crassiclitellata; family Megascolecidae; genus Metaphire; species Metaphire vulgaris. The sequence goes on from CM030858.1 coordinate 10,802,027, forward strand.
CCCGGCGCCTGAAACACCTCAGTCGCGAGGTCCGTTCGCTGAAGACGATCGCCCTCGTCAAGATCAGAGATCTCGTCCGCCACCAGTGCAAGGGCGTCCGCTTCTTCGACGCCGTCAACGGGCTTCCGATTCCCGATTCGGTGAAGAAGCAGATCACCTTTCGCGTAAGGCCTTAGATCGGAACCGTCTGCCTCGAGCGGAAGAGACATCGACTCTCTGTTCCTTTATTGTCGCGTATTTAGCAGGTCTTTGACTATAGGCATACGCCTTGCCACTCTCTGATACTCGATTATCGTCGCTTATTACTCCAAATTGTCGTTTATTACTATTTTTCTTCGTGTTTTTAGTCGAACAAGCTCATTGATTGGAATTTGTTAGAAGATTTAAAAGATTGCGGATAATCTACTTTGGTTTCTATTGGCATTTCGGAACTCTTAGGTGATAGTTCATATGCGCCTAAAAGAAGTTATTTCAGTGAACACTGATGTTGCAAAAATTCGAACCCCTAACGTAAAGAAACGCATATTTTTAACGGTAGTGAAAACATTAGCATTCTGTCGATTACTCTTATTAATTATCTAAGTTCGAAAGTTTATTAGAAAAGAATTTCGCTCAACTCGGTAAATAATTATTGCAAAGTCGATAACTAAGTATGGAAATCTATTTTTGTCTTACATCTTATTTTTTGGAAGAAATTAAAGCATATAAAGAATTGTATTTTTCAGTTAATGATGCATACTACTACTACTACTACTACTACTACTACTACTACTACTACTACTACTACTACTACTACTACTACTACTACTACTACTACTACTACTACTACTACTACTACTACTACTGCTACTGCTGCTGCTGCTGCTGCTGTTTCCACTACTACTGCTACTATTTCAAAAGTCAGTTAATAGACCACATGGTTAATATACAGTTAATATACCACTGTCTATTGGCCACCTGAGTACAGTAGCATGGTTCAACAGACCTGATAACGACACCTTTAATTTGCAGAATCAGAATAAGCGAAGTAACTTCGTTCAGAGAAAGCATCCGATAGCAGGCAAACAAAATACATCGAATATACAATTCAGCCTCAGTAATGCAAACAAAAGCATGCAAGCCTTTGAGACAGTGGAATGGCAACTAATGAAGCGCCAACATATATATATATAAAATTGTATATATATATATATATATATGAAAAAATGTGTGTGTGGGTGTGTGCGCAGGCAAAACTGACACGAACGGGGGCCATGTGAAGTAGACTCAAAGATAAAAGATAACAGCCGCGATTCGACAAACAGAATCTAAAATAGAGAGGGTTGTATGAGTTACAGTGGTTTTAGCAAATGAGTCATCTGAGTCATGAGTCATAAGTCATTTTTAACCATGTTATAATAATAATAATAATAATAATTATTATTATTATTATTAATAGTAGTATTATAATAGTAGTAGTTGGTGGTTGTATTAAGTAGTAGTAGTAGTAGTAGTAGTAGTAGTAGTAGTAGTAGTAGTAGTAGTAGTAGTAGTAGTAGTAGTAGTAGTAGTAGTAGTAGTAGTAGTAGTAAAGTGAGGAGGATGCCGGGAATCATATAGCTTTCATGTATGCGGTGCTCTTCGTCTCGATGACGACGTAATCTCGCATAGAATATTATTAAGAGTAGAATATGACGTCATCGATTACACGCGACTGTTTGTCTCCAGTCGGTGACGTCACAGTCTCTCTCTTCCGGTTCTTAAGAAGTTCGTTCGGAGACTTTTCAGGCGATCAATAATTCGATTCGAATCCTTACGAACAATCTCCGAACGACTGACTAAACTTCCCCCACGCCAAGAGAACTCCCCTCGCCCCCTCCCTCGCCGCCAAGAGAGAGAGAGAAAGACGAAGAATAGAGAAACGCCGAATTTGAACACATCACACATACGCTGCATCGTCGCGAACAGAATCGCTAGTCCTTTCCAGGAGCCATGAATAATGCCGAGGCAACCGAGGCCATGCGACCTGGCGATACGACGTCGCGACCTGGCGGCGTTCCAGACGGTCTTCGAACGACGCCTGGATCTGTGGACGTCCAATTCGAAGGTATTCTTCGAGTCGCGCCGCAAGAAGAACTTCGTCACCCTGCTGCACAAGCTGGCGACGAGCGAGTACGTCGACGGACTGCGCTACTACCTGCAGCGCGCCTGGCAGGGCATCAGCAACGACGACGCCGCGACGGCGCTCAGCTACGCGATGAACTTCGGTACGTCGCTCCAGTTCATCCACACGCTGCTCGAGGCCGCCGTCGTCGGCAAACCGCCGTACATCCCGAGCCGCGTCATCTACTTCTGCGCCATGATCAAACGCCTGTACGACCTCGCCGAGCGGTCGGTCCGCATGCCCGACTTCTCCGTCAAAGGTCACCTGCTGCTGCGCCGCCCGAGCCGGCCGCACTTCGTCTGGGACCTTCCGCTGCACGACGCCGTCGCCAACCACCAGGTGCGGATCGTCGAGATGCTGGTCGTCGAGCGAAACGCCGCCGTCGACTCGCTGTCGATCGCGCGGATCAGTCCGCTGATGGTCGCCTGCCATCTCGTCTACCCGAACGCCGTCGTCCAGCTGCTGCGGCACGGCGCCAACCCGAACTTCCCGCCGGTCATCACCTACCACAGCCGCGTGGCGCTGCCGAAGCTGACGAAGAGGCAGGCGCGGGATCGCGGCGTCGTCGCCAACCTCCCGATGGACCGCGGACTCGCCCGGTCGAGAACTCTGTCCGAGAAGGCCGACTACATACTGGAGCTGTTGATCGAAGCGGGCCTGACCAATCCGAAGAAGCGGTTCATACAGCACTCGTCGATGAAGCGCCATCTGTCGCAGCCGGTCCTGCAGCGACTCAAGAGGCTGAACACGGAGGTCCGGTCGCTCAAGACCCTGGCGCTGGTCAAGTTCCGAGAGATGATCCGCCGAAGATGCAACGGTGTCCAGTTCTTCGCAACCGTCGGCGCCCTGGACATCCCGGACTCGGTGAAGAAGCAAATCACGTTTCGTGTCCGGCCTTAGCTAGGCTAATGAACCATCTGCCTCTATACATGACCGAAGACCTCTCGACTCTGTTGTTTCTCTAATGTCGCGTAAACTTAGCCTGCTCTTTATCGCTCTTTGATATATTTGTCGTTTATTACTCCTACCAGGTTATGTTTAATCAGTTACCAACCAATTAAGATAATCGATTGTTAGAAACGTTAAGATATTTTAGAAATTTAGAAGCGTTAAACTTTACTCATCTTCAAAATCGAGCACATTCTGTTAATTATTTATTATGCATATTTTGCAAGTCGATACGTATACGAAACCTCTATAATTAATTTATACATTTTTGATAATGATGGTGGTGAATGAAAAATAAACGATTTCATATTAGTATTGCTTGGAGAATCTGGCTTAATTGAAACTTTCAGAACATCAATGTCAGAGACTGTTTGCCCGATGTATCAAGGCACAAAATTTTTGGCCATCCAAAAAAATGACAAAACCAGTATTACTAAACGGTAGACCGTATGTCCCAGATGAAGCAGTGGCGTAGCCAGAATTCAGAAATAGGAAGGTACATCGACACTATTGGATGAAATGTATTGACGAGCAAAAAAACAGAGGTCAGTGATGTGATGTTGCTAGCAGTATGACCCACATGGATAGCCGAGCGCCCACAATCCTAAAGGACTCTATTCGGGTGCCTATAATACCGTGGTTCTTAACCGGGGTTAATTGCGCCCCGTTGGGGTGCTTACAGAGCCATGGCAGCAGGGCTATTTCTAGGATTATCAACTTGACGGGGGTGACGGTAAATTCTGGGGAGTCCCCTGCCAAAAAGTCTGACAAGCAAAAAAGGGTCATCCCTAGCTCAGATTGTGAGATGTTGGGGGGGGGGTGTCGGTCTCGGATTTGGGGGTGTTAGAGGATGTAAGAATATCCCTGCATGGAAAAACATGTTTCATTCGCTACGATTTTCTTCTGCGATCCTGGAATTTCAACGTTACTCTGTTTGAACAGAGATGTCCATGGATTGGGTTGATCCATGGGTTGGGTTGGGTCAGACTTTCCCATATTAATGGCGGGTTGAACAAGAGCCGTGTCGAAGATATCTGTTTCATTATACAGCGGGTTTGATAAACAACAAAAACAATATTTATATTCAATTATTGATAATGCACGCATACACGCTAAACATGATACGGTAAACGAATGACGCAAATTTACGAATAAATTCAGCAAAACTTGACGGATTGACTTGGCGATGTCATTAAATTTGACAAAATTGGCGCCGTCTAATCTATAGACATTGTTAAGATGCAGTAGTAATAGCATCGCATATATTTTTCGATGTCAGAAGATTGCTATAGCCATTAATGCCAAGGGACATTTGAGGTTATGTGATTAAATTGAGTCAGTATATGTCGTCTTACGGTAAAGGAGAGAGAGAGAGAGAGAGAGACAGATGTAGAAAAAGCGAGATAGAGACTATTAGAGAGAAACAGAGAAGAGAGGTAGAGAGAGAGAGAGAGAGAGAGAGGGGTGAGAGGAGAGAGGGAAGAAAAAGGAGAAGAAAAGAGACAAGGATTGAGAAGAAAGAAATATAAGGGAGAAGCAAAGATGTTGACCAAATCAAGATTGAGAAAACTCAAGTTAAATAATTAAATGTTAAAATCATTGGAGCTAAGGAGTGAGTGAGGAGGAGGGAGAGAGAGAGAGAGAGAGAGAGAGAGAGAGAGAGAGAGAGAGAGAGGGAGAGAAACTGGAGATCTGAGAACTTGCACAGGTATCGGAATACTAATACTAATACTAATACTAATACTAATACTAATACTAATACTAATACTAATACTAATACTAATACTAATACTAATACTAATACTAATACTAATACTAATACTAATACTAATACTAATACTAATACTAATACTAATACTAATACTAATACTAATACTAATACTAATACTAATACTAATACTAATACTAATACTAATACTAATACTAATACTAATACTAATACTACTACTACTACTACTAATAATAATAATAATAATAATAATAATAATAATAACAATAATACATTTTTATAGCACCGAAAATTGCCGGATTATAGAGAAGATATAGAATGGACAATGTTAAAGTCTAAAGCCTAAAGTCGACGCCTATATTTCAGACCTGCAACTACAGTAAGGTCCAGTTTCCAAGAACACTTGACTCCAGATTCAGATATGGATGCTAAATTCTGGCTTTCAATTGGTCTGCTTTCAGTTGTCGACGGAGCAGTTTGCCATTCGATGCTTTCGGAATGTCCACCACAAATCGCACTCCCCCTCGCAGTCTCTTGTACGGTGCGACTTTACCTTTGAAAAACAACACTCTCGACATTTTACATCGTATGCCGGTACCTAAAATATGCCGCGCAAGTCTAAAGACCAAAATGCATATATTTATTTATTTATTTATTTATTTATTTATTTATTTATTTATTTTACAAATTTGCATTATATGGTGCATGTTTGCAGAGTGATTTTTATAGTCTGCCAAAATAAACGGTCATCAAAACCCTATTTCTTCAACACAGAAGAAATCCTATTCAATTCAGTCATCATCTTCATCATTATCATCATCATCATCACCATCATCACCATCATTGTCATCATCATCATCATCGTCGTCGTCGTCATCATCATCATCATCATCGTCGCCATCATCATCATCATCATCATCATCATCATCATCATCATCATCATCATCATCATCATCATCATCATCATCATCATCATCATCATCATCATCATCATCATCATCATCATTATTATTATTATTATTATTATTATTATTATTATTATTGCTGTTGTCTTATTATAACATATTCTCTGCGTCTTGGGGTGAATAGCTGAGTGCTGTTCAGTTTTCAGGTCATATTGATATTTTAAAGTAGTTCCTATTCCTGCCGCTAGTGGAACATTTCACTCGTCTTCGAGGCAACAATAAGGTCCGGCCTCTAGGGGCGCTGCATAAAGAACCTGACCATCGGTTGGTTTTTCTCACACACCTGCTACAAACTGCTCCAGCTGTGATTCGGTCGCCTGTGATCCAGGCTTCAGCACGACGCAGGCCGTCGGCAACTCGCCGGCCTTGATGTCCGGAAGGCCGAAGACGCACGCTTCCGCTACCTGAGGATGGGACAGGAGGAGCGTTTCCAACTCGGCAGGTGCTACCTGCGAAGGAGGGAGGTGTATAGATACAATCAGTGACACCGTACGGATATGAAGGTGAAGAAGGATCAATATTTTTTACGGAGTTGAAGGTTCGATATGGCAACTATACAGTATTGATATAAACGACGATGCACTAATACTGTGCAGATGGTGGTGGTGGTTATAATGATGATGAGGAGGAGGAGGAGGAGGAGAGGAGGACGAGGACGACGACGACGATGATGATGATGATGATGATGATGATGATGATGATGATGATGATGATGATGACTATGATGACGATGGTAATGATGATGATGGTAACGACCTAGCTAAAACTGATGATCTTTATGTTGAAAGTAGTGTGTACTTAATATAAAGACCGTGATCAGACAATGGACTGCTATTTAAGCAATGCAGTAGAGCTGACCTGATAGGCGTTGTATTTGATGAGTTCTTTCAATCTGTCGACAATGAAAAACCTGCCGTCGTCGTCATAGCAACCAATATCACCTGCACAAAATCAGTACACCTGTCAGTAGCGTCAATATACTTAGTAAGTTTCAAACGAAATATTGACTAATTATATGGTAATCAGACAGACAGACAGACAGATAGGCTAGGATGTAGTATTCCAGAGACAAAGGAAAAAGGTCAGAGATTAAACAATTATATGACGGACAGACAGACAGACAGACAGACAAACAGAGACAGACAGACAGACAGAGACAGATAGACAGACACAGAGATAGACAGACAGACTGCCTTACTTCATTAGGCAGATAGAAACAGAGAGACAGAGAGAGACAGAGAAACCGCGACGGAGACAGATACAGTGAGATATAGTGATTTGTGAAATAAGAATACGAATATCATGGCTATTTTTAGTTTGTGGCCGTACCTGAGTGCAGCCATCCGCCTTTGTCTATCAGTTCTTCTGTCGCTCGGGGGTTGTTTCTGTATCCGGGCGTTGTGGTCGATCCCCTCATGCAGATCTCTCCCTGCTGGTTCGGTCCGAGAGACTGCCCACTCTGAACATCGATCACCTAACAGCAATATTAATCGTGCACTTCTATGGCGCCACTTCTAATCAGAAATGTCCATGGGCTGGGTTGGGTCGGGTCGGGTCAGACTACTATTCCATATTAACGGTGGGTTTGGTTTGGGTTGGGTCAGAAAATAAGTCACGGTTTAAGAAATTGTAATACGAGTCAAGTAACCCCATTATCGGGATGGGTTGGGTTGAAGATTTGATGGGTTGGATTGGGTTCTAAAAATGGGCACATGGACATTCTACTATTCAAATGGTTCTCCAACCGCAAAAGAATAAATATTTAACTGGAAAATAAAGCCCGACTCCCCACCCCTCCCCGAAATCCCATGACCGGTCCCAGTCCGAATAGAGGGGGCCCCGGCCTCCATGCCCACCAGTGAATACACCACTGTATCTTTGAATATGAAAATTTGAAATACCGTGATAGACTTTGCTCACCTTCACTTGCACGTTGAGCACGGGAAACCCCACCGATCCGGGTTTTCTACCCTCCGGTGCGTCAAATATATCTACGTGGCTTATTCCAGACATTTCTGTCATTCCGTAACCTACAGTGTTAAGGGGCTGTCCATTATCTACGTCGACAATTTCTCGGCAAATTTTGACCCCCTCTCCAAGTCAACGACTGTCAAACTTTCAGCGAACCTCTTATAATTTTATTAAAAACTGTTTACCCCAGAGGCGTATCTAGGGTATTCGGCGCCCGGGGACAAAGTGTACGTTGGCGCCCCTAACAACTGACAAGCAAAAGAGGTCCTCTCATCGTTTTCGGCGCCCCTCAACTCTCTCTTCATATAGTGCTGACGAGCAAAAAAAGGTCCTGGCAAGTGTTTCTTCTACTTTATTGTGCATTTCACTTACCCAAATATCCAATTTTGGCGCCCCCTTCACCTCGGCGCCCGGGGACATGTGTACCCCCTGCCCTCCCCTAGATCCGCCTCTGGTTTACCCTCGCCCCAAGGTCTGTGACGAGTTCCCCTAAACAGTTTAGAAGGTTATTATTTTTGCGGTGATGAGACATTTTCCCCCTTTTTGCTAATCAAGAGTCAAAATGTGGTGTTGATGACCTATTTTTGCCTGTCTGTCTTTTTCCATTGCAATAAATAATATTCCATGAAATTTCCTATACTCTGATTAATTATTTGTAAAAATTGAATAGTTGATGTCAGCTTCTATTCACACCACCCCCTCCTCCTTCTGTCAACAACTGTCAAACTTTTTTCGAACCCTAAACGCTCTATTTCGTTGACGTAATTAATGGACAGCCCCTGCGCAAAAAAGCGTTGAAGTTTTTCGTTGTACTGGGCCAGCCTAAATCATAGACCTATTGCTGATATATTTATTATTTTTATATTATTTGCTATAATGTTATATTATTGATACTGCTTATAATGTTTTTTATTGATAATTTGTACGTTATATTATTATTATTAATTTTTCGTTTGCACTGTTAATTCTTCTAACCATCGCCTACTTATCGACACTAAAATGCAGTAAACGCCATTATCATACTTATTAAAAAGATTATTGCAACATATAGAATAAATAAGAAAAAGAAATTTGTGTAAAGCGCCCTTGACTTTAATCTATGTCATGCATACGGCGCTGAATAAATTGTCTATAATAATAATAATAATAATAATAATAATAATAATAATAATAATAATAATAATAATAATAATAATAATAATAATAATAATAATAATAATAATAATAATAATAATAAATGCAGTGTGTCGATCGTAGAATCACAATATTTACTTTATTGGAAGACAGATTTTTAAAACGTAGAAATGAGTCTCTATTCCTGCCTCTCCTTTTAGCATATCTCACCGTCAATGTTAATCCCTTGCAGTATACCAAATAACATATGCTTCTTTAGCTATCATTTAGATTTTATATATACTTTCAGTTATTCTTTGTTTAGTTATCTGATAACAACGACCAGCTTTGATTGATTGATTGATTGATTGATTGATCGATCGATCGATCGAGTGATTATTGCCGACTCACATTGCATGAACGAGACTCCCGGAAGTCTTTCCAGAATTAATGCTTCGGTTTCCGGGCCGAGCGGAGCTGCTCCGCACCACATATATCTGAGGTGCTTCAGGGAAAATTTCTCGACCTCTGGACTCTTTGCAAACAGGGTGGCGACAGTTGGAACTGTGATCATCTTCTCTGTCTGTGTCGAGGGGTTTCAAAACAGAGATCGGAACAGAAGAGGAGTTTATTTCCAACTCAAAGACTCAAAACATCCTAGAACATCCTAAGCTTGAGAACAGACTGTTTCATGCAATAAGATACGCTTCATTTTGATAATTATCAATACTCAATAATATAGAAATGCAGTAAAATTTGGAAAACAACGAATAGGTTACAAGTACACTTGAATAAAGACTTATGATTCTTCACTTAGTGAACGACTTAATGGGTGTTAACAACCATGTAATAATAATAATAATAATAATAATAATAATAATAACACAGAATACCATCTGGATATCTGGCTGTTTCAGTGGCGGCTCCACCGGGGGGGCAGGAGGCCCGTGCCCCACTATTGAGTGTCTGGCCCCCCAGTGGCCCCCTGTTGGGACCCTATACTTAATGCTGCATACATTAAACAACAAATGGTTGGCCCCCATGATTAGAAGTTGCCACCCCAACGGCCCCCCTACTTGCCAAATCCTAGAGCCGCCACTGGGCTGTTTTGTTTCAAGAACAGTACACGAGAAAAAAAACATGAACTAAAAATGGCGGCAATAATAATAATAATAATAATAATAATAATAATAATAATAATAATAATAATAATAATAATAATAATAAATAGAATATTTCTGGGATTATATCAATATCAGAGTATAAGAAACATCAGTAGCGGTTCCAAGAACTCTTGGTGGGGAGATGCAATGAATTTCTAGGAAGTTGGTAGGGGTGGGGAGATGTGCAATGAAACCCCGAAAAGGTTGAGAGGCATAAAAGAGCACTATAGAAGTGTTTTGGCCCCAGTAAATAAGTGTAAGCAACTTTGCCGAAAAAGGCTGACAAGCAAAAAAGGTCACCAGCTCTGTTATGCAAACGAGGATAGCTGCTTGGACCCGGTAAACCCTGAAAACGCTGACATGAACGCTCGATGGGGGATGCATCCCCACGCCCCAGTCGTGGGGCAACGAGCCTTCTCGTACGCCGGACCCCGTGCCTGGAACGCCCTTCCACCAGCGCTACGGAACATAAAGTCGCCTGTTGTTTTTCGTAAACAGTTGAAGACACATCTGTTTAATTGTGCTTATAACAATTGACTAAAATTGTAATCGGGGTTTAATCTAGGCCGTTTCCTGGGGGGAAAATTGCCCTTCCCCCTCCCGGAAATTTCAAATTCCCCCCCCCCGGGAATTTTGGCATACTACATCAACTAACAGCAACCTCCTACCCATCCCATAGGCGGATTTAGAGTTTAAGATTTGGGTATAGGCTAACATGGGGGATCGTATTCTTTAATAGGCCTATAACTTTTGATTTCTTGGGAGGAGCGACTAAATCTTTGAGTTGGGTGGTCCAGAGGGCGCTAACACCCTCTACTGAAATAGGCAGAAATTGCTACGTATTAGAAAATTTTCTTCTATGTCAATGGAAGGCTATTTTTGCCTTAAAACGTATCGGCAAAACATATAGAACGTATTCTTTCGTTGGTGGGATTAGTTGGGTAGGCTTAAGCCTTTAATTAAATCCGCATATGCTCCTAGCAGAATTCCTTCCCCGGCTTTGTCAGTCCCCCCCCCCGGAGTCCAGGAGTCTAGATTAAACACTGATTGTAATGCGCTCGCTGACATTAATTGATTAGGCGCAATATAAATAGCTAATTAAATTAAATTAAATTAATAAAACTTAATACGGTCTGGCGATTTTCGAGGACCTTGTACTTCTCTAGACAACTGAGAAGAAGTGGAAAGTCAAAACGAGGCACAACTAATACTCTGAATCCCAGAAGGGGTGGATAGATCATCCAAAGGAATCCTCCGGCATGCGAGAACGGAAGATAGTTCAGGCTCTCTTCGATGATCAAATTCGCCTTCGGGTGACTTTAAATAAAGAAAACAAACTGACTGCACTGTCAAATTGTATCGTCATAATCAAAGCCATTAGGCCTACAATATAATCATCGCCGTCGTCGTCATCATCATCACAGTGTTCTTCATCTTCATCCATCGCTTCGTAATCGACTACAGTGCATTCGCCATAGAATTCATTCATCGCCTACTTTCAATGTCTATATTAAGCGCTATATGAATACTGCAACAACAACAAATAACAACTACTGTTTCTATTATTACTACTACTACTACTACTACTACTACTACTACTACTACTACTACTACTACTACTACTACTGCTGCTACTACTACTGCTGCTGCTACTGCTGCTGCTGCTGCTGCTGCTGCTGCTGCACCACTGCTGCTGCTGCCACTGCTGCTGCTGCTGCTGCTGCTGCTGCTGCTGCTGCTGCTGCTGCTGCTGCTGCTGCTGCTGCTGCTGCTGCTGCTGCTGCTGCTGCTGCTGCTGCTGCCACCACCACCACTGCACCACTGCTGCTGCCACTGCTGCTGCCACCACTGCTGCTGCTGCCACTGGTGCTGCTGCTGCTGCTGCTGCTGCTGCTGCACCTGCTGCCACTGCTACTGCTGCTGCTGCTGCTGCTGCTGCTACTGCTACTACTACTACTGCTACTACTATTACTACTACTTCTGTTACTACTAGTACTGCTACTAAAAATATATGTTAGTTATTCTATGCTGTAAAGTGTTGTGAGTCGTCTTATAGCCAGGGTGGCCTACGTCATGGCGATGAACTCTGCGTGTAACGTGCGATGGGTGTTCAGAACGGCCTTCTGGAGACCCGTTGTTCCGCTCGAGAAAGCGATCGCCGCTGTGTCCTCGGGCTTCAGCCGAAGCTCTTCAAACGACGGAAGAGGAGGCAGGAGATGGGAAGAAGAAGATGGGTGGTTGAACAGTTGATCGATAGAAATGCACCCGTCCGCCGTTCCTTTGACGACGACTTTAAACTAAAAACAACACGGCGTTCCATAGATTGAAACGACGCGCAACGTCAAAACAGATTCGAAAATTAATTTGGATTTGGCGTGCCATCGGTTGATGCTCCTGTGCATTATGAAAGTGGCGCTATAGAAGTTTAAGATTAGATTAGATTTAGACTAGAAAAACCGGTCTCAGAAAGAGAAAATGGTGCGAATTTTTGTACGAGGTTCGCGTAGAGTACTGCTGGCCTCTACCCAGATATTTCTAACGCGAGTAGTTTCCAGAGCCCGCTGGATGCCAATTTTTTTAAAAATGCAGTGGAGTAGTACTCTTTCCCTGCCCAAGGTTTGGACCTCCAATGGGGCATCTAAAAATCAATTTTTTAAAACCTCCACTGGAGTTTCCGTCGCGAATATTGGAGGAGGAGACATCCAACCCCAAAAATCTAACAATGGTAACATCATCATCATCAGCATCGTCATTATTATTATTTTATTATTATTATTATTATTATTATTATTATCATCGTCAATATTGTTATCATTCATCATCATTCATAATCATCATCATCATCATCATTATCATCATCATCGTTATCATCAAGAACAGCAGTAACAGCTTAACGATTTCATTTTATTTCTTGTATCTTTGGCTGATTTACCTTTTGTTCATACTTTGCCCTACATTCCAACACAATCTTGACCAAATCCTGGGTCGTGTAGAGAACTTTTGGAGATATCGTCTTCACGTGATGAAGAAGTTCGCCTCGATTAGAACAGATTTAAAATCAGATAATGATCGTACAGTTTAGCTTTTAAGAAATGACGATGCTTTAAAAAAATCGTGATTTCAATTTCTTGATTTCATTTTGCCTGGCGTGCAGAACATCGACAGACAAAGACTTAATAGAACAGACAGGCGGACAAGGAAACAGGCAAACAGGCAGACAGAGGGGCTTCAGTTCGGATCAGAAGCGGTTCCACAGGGACCGAGACCATATTGAATGCCTGGTCCCAGGTACTCCCCTGCCCCCATCGAGGGTGATATTCTCCTGTGGGTGTTGACTTATGAAAAATAGTTGCCCCGGTGTTTTATACAGGCCTGTTAGGAGGGAAGATTTTCTCCAAAACCTCAAAATTCCCAAAAAAAAATCAATCCCAGCACTTACACAAATTTTGCATTGAGCTGTGTCTTTCCCCTCCAACCAAGTCGATCCCCCTCCCCAGAAGCCTCAATTTCCCTCCAAAGGCCTGGAGTCTGGATGAAACACTGGTTGCCCCCATGCTTAGAAGTTGCCACTCCAACGCCACCCCCCCCCCCCATCCCACCCACCCCCAATTGCCAAATCGTAGAGCTTCCACTGGTTAAGATACTTAGGCGGCCTAATAGACACGGTGCCAGGCAGACAGTAAAGCAACAGCACATACAGGGGGTCTCGGTAAATCATATTGTGTGAGGGGGAGGTTATACCTGCAGTTAGCATGCAGTTTATGCCGGCCAAAATTACGCCGGCGCGAAGAGCTGCTGCTGCTACTATCACCCATTCGATCGAATTCGGCGAAAATATGGCGAGAATGTCGCCTTTGGAAATTCCCGATTTCAGGAGGTGGCGAGCGAAAATTTCTGCTTTAGTCTTCAGTTCTTCAAAGGTTACCTTCTCTCCGGTCACTACATCTGCCTGTAAATTCACATTCACGCGTAGGTTTACGGCGCGATTACGTTATCCTACAGCGTAAGTTTAAGAAAATAACGTAATTTTCAAACAAAGGAGGATCTACAGGTGGGTGGCATAGATATATGTTAAGTTTTCCCCTACTCGATTTCGAGCGTTGTGGCAGATTTCCGAGGCAAGCAGCGACGCAGGTGGCTCAGACTAGTCCATGGGTTGGGTTAAGGGTTAACCCATGGGTCGGGTTGAGTCCAGATTATGAAAAAAATTCATGTGTTTGGTTGGATTTCGTGAGTCTATAGCGCCTACCTCTTAACCACGTTGCATTTAGATTTTCTATTCGACGTGCACTGCTGTTTTCCTAACATTGCGAAAAAGCCGAACAGTTATAAAACACGAGTGAATAAGTGAGCGTAGTGCTTTCTTCCATTTCAATCATTTTAAGGCATTCATCAAAGTTTATTCCCATGTTGCCTCAATATACCGAATTTATAATATAGGCCTACAGTATGAGAATTTGCCATATACTTGTAAGAATCTCTTTGTCAATTTTAATTGAGACATTTAAAGTTTTACAGTTTTGCAGCCGTTTTGGGGTTGGGGTGGCAACTTTTAATCATGGGGGGCCAATCATTTGTTGTTAGGAATGTGATATTAAGTATAGGGTCCCAACAGAGGGGCCACTGAGGGCCAGGCACTCAATAGGGGGTACGGGCCCCCCGGGCCCTCCCTGTGGAGCCGCCACTGCCTGAAAGTACTCGTAGTCAGGCCTATTGGACGTAACATCCAAATCTTTTCAATAAAACATTTGAATTGAAAATTCCTACAAGTTTGTAACTGTTATAGATTAATAACGCAAATGTGCGTCAAAATGTTACTCCGTGTAGGCCTGTTTGCAATCGAAATGTCAATATATTTCTGTTAAAATCTTGCTTTAGGGGCCGTCCATAAATGACGTAACGCGATTTTGACAGTTTTGACCTCCCCCCTCTCACTAGTCACCAGTCGTCACAAAAAGTCAGACCCCAAAATGACGTCACAGCGTGTTTCCCTCATCTTTTAAATGTCAAAATTGATGTTTCAACTCATTTATTTCTTGAATAAAACGGGTATTGCAATGAATTCGTTTGAAAATACTCATTATAATTATTATAGTTGAAGCGAAATTCAGAAACGTTTTCAAAATCTTTTAAAAAATGAATTATAAGCGTAAAATACGTTCAAATTTGCGGTAACATAGCATTACGGTATTAATAACATATTCAGTGTTATATGACGTCACATTGCTGGAAACCCCGCCCCCAACCGCCGTCAAAAATGTTTGAACCCCCTCCCTAAGTGCGTGACGTCATTTATGGACGGCCCATTATTACCGTAGTTTGTCTAATATTTTAGCATAATACTGACGAAAGCGATGCGTGTAGAGTACTTCTGAAGACTTTCGAATAGCGTACTGCCAAAATCTTTTGTCGATATTTCGTAATGTCCATCGTTCTGATAGGGACAACTGATAATTCTCTCCATCTGTCACACGAGTACTTTGAACGGCTAGAAAATTCAGTACCTGCGATTGCAAAAAGTACATAATTTTATCCAGGAATTTTGCGGATGTGACTCTCTCTCTCTCTCTCTCTCTCCACACGTCATGGCAATTTTCAAGAATGTAGGACACCTAAAAGCTATACTACTATTATTACAACAACAACAACAACAACAACAACTACTACTACTACTACTACTACTACTACTACTACTACTATTACTACTACTACTACTACTACTACTACTACTACTACTACTACTACTACTACTACTACTACTACTACTACTACTACTACTACTACTACTACTACTACTACTATTTTATTATTATTATTATTATTATTACTACTACTACTACTACTACTATTATTTATATTATTATTATTATTTATTATTATTATTACTACACCTACTACTATTATTATTATTATTATTATATTATTACCACTACTACTACTACTACTACTACTACTACTACTACTACTACTACTACTACTACTACTACTACTACTACTACTACTACTACTACTATTACTACTAGAAAATTTTGAGCTATAGGGCAGCGGCAGTCAGAACCCATTGTTTTTAAATTGAACATTGGGTTACACGCGCAGTCGTTTCAAAACAGCGCACAAACTATTCCCGGCATATTGCGGTCATCGGATTATTTTATCGGATTCATTGAATGTACTGTGAAAAAATAATATAAAAAAATATAGAATATAGTAAACCCGAAACATACGTTCTGCTGATCGGACGCTCTTTTGAACTTTGTGACGCTCGGCGCACGTCCTAAGTCAAAGCCCTTTACCCTACTAAGAAGCCGACCTTTGTATTCCAGGCTATGTGAGACGAAGCATTTCTGAGTAAAGTAAAGTAAAGTAAAATCTCGTAAACTTATACAGCGCCCCGGAAAGCAGTACAGCAGTAGCTGCTTATTCATATGTGCTTAATCTTTCTTGAAATAGCTATAGGCAAGGTGGTTTGTCGGCCGGGCAAAAGGGGGCCTACTTTGGAGAAGATGGTTGTAAGC
The DNA here is from genome assembly GCA_018105865.1 of Metaphire vulgaris. Lineage (NCBI taxonomy): Eukaryota > Metazoa > Annelida > Clitellata > Crassiclitellata > Megascolecidae > Metaphire > Metaphire vulgaris. Next base: position 10,818,574 of record CM030858.1, read on the forward strand.
CTCATACCTGGCCCAAAACACCATGAATTTTTTAACCCTTTAGAGTAGACCCTAGCTTCCCTATAGAAATTAACCCATTAAATTAATTTTCCGTTGACTTCCGCCACTCTTAATCCTATTTTACTCATTGTTTTTAGCTCGTATTTCACCGCCTACAATCAAATATTTTACGTTGCCGTGTGCTATTTAGTAATACCTATTTTTATCACATCGATATATTAAAAGGTAATAAGTAGGCTAACCGCAATTCCGGATTAACGGGATAAAAGGACTGTTCGCGAAAAACCGGAAATCCGATTTTTTCGGGATATGTACTAAGGCTCTCAGACCGGTTTTCCGGTTTCTCTGGTCTACAGGGTTAAAAATCCTTGTCTTTCACTCAGTGGCGGCTCCAGGATTTGGCAACTTCTAATCATGGGGACCAACCATTTGTTGATAGGTATGTAGTATTAAGTATATAGGGTCCCAACATGGGGCCACTGGGGGGGCCAGGCACTCAATAGGGGCCACGGGCCCCCCGGGCCTCCCTGTGGAGCCGCCACTGCTTTCAAATAAACAAGAAGAGGGAACGGTCCATCCCATGGGAGGTCTGGATAGTGGCACCCCCAAGTTTTGTGGCAGATCGTCGCCTAAGATCCTTTACTAATCTTACGGTTGTAAGCAGTACACGTAACGCGAACATGGCTTCTGTAAGTAGCATCTCGTGTTCAAAGCAATTACTACCTTTGAGTATTTTGCAACGACTGACAAAAGCAACCAGACATAGAACAATATTATTCCTAACATTTCAGACCAGATCCGCAAGTCGCGAACTAAAGTAGGTCGCAAGCGCTGACCTGACCTATTTACAGAGTTCAGTTGATAAATTGGTTAACAGATAACAAAATTGTTTGCAGGTATAGGAAAACATAAGAAAGTCATCGAAATCAATAATGAAACTGTTCTGTATGCATAATATATGAAAATCAATTGTTACGGAATTAGGCTTAATTTTAAAAAATAGAAAACGAAAAACAGATCGGGAAAACGATCATTAATTTTTACATCCGAACACAGTTTTCAATCTTTGGATAACAAGGGAAACACTATTATTAATAACTGAATAATACTAATAATAACTGAATTAGTAATAATAACTGAATTATCACAGTGGTTTTAACACAGGCTTACTTAGCCTTCAAGACCACTTTAAATCACATTATTATTATTATTATTATTATTATTATTATTATTATTATTATTATTATTATTATTATTATTATTATTATTATTATTATTATCAGTGGCTATTCTAGCCACCTAGACACTGAGTTTAAAATTTTGGGGGAACATACATTGGGGAGGTCATACTACTTGCCAAAATGTCAAAATTTGGGGGGGGGAATTCAAACTTGGGGAGAATTCCCCCAGAGAAGGCCTAGAATAACACTGATTATTATTACTATTATTATTATTATTATTATTATTATTATTATTATTATTATTATTATTATTAAAGAAAACGCAGATAACAGCTAGTTTTAGCTGTGGGTATATTAGTAATGTCGCCATCTTTTGTGCAGGTGTGAGGCGATGTTATATTGACTTATAGACTGACAAACTCAACAGCACTGGCAACATTATTCCACGGAAATAGAAATACGCAACAAAACGCCGCAAAGAGGACTAGATTATTGCGGGGTCAGTTACTGGCATTGGAAAAGATACGAGCTCTTGCACGGTTATTTCTATAGACACAGATTTTATAATAATTAGCAGTATCAGTTTAGCGAGCGTACAACGACAACTTTATCGTCCGATGACTACGCGAACAACAACGACAGACGAGAAATGATGAGGTCCCTAAGTCAATATTTCAATAAGATATACTGTAAGCTAGCTTTTACAGAATTCAATCGTGCAGTTTCTGCTTCGTTTTATGCTAGAGTCCTGAAGCCATAGAGGAAGGGATATTTTAACACCCCCCTAACACACCCCTCACCAGCCCCTCCACCAATTTGAGGCCGACACCCCTCCCCAACAAGCCTAATATGGGATGACCTTTTTTGCTTGTCAGACTTTTTTGGCAGAGGACCCCCAGAATTTACCGACACCCCCAAATTGATAATCCTAGAAATAACCCTGCATAGAGAGTCCACCCTTAGGTTAGTTTCATAAGGGGCATGGTCCGCCCCAAGGCGAGACCCAGTTTAGAATTTTGCTGCTAAGCGCCATTGAAACACTATTAGAAGATTGGATACAATTAATTCTATGCAAATATTAATAGTCCAGTTTTTTCATCACTAAAAATACACTAAACTCTTTTCGGATTCACCTTCTGTTTAAATTATCCGTGTTTTCCTTTGGCCAATAAGATGGAATTCACTCGTTGGCACCTGTACAGGTGAGTTGGCCCGTATCCAGGTAATACAGATCGATATATGTACAGTAGAACTTCGTTATAATGTACAAGGCATGTACAGTAAAACTTCGTTATAACGTACCTAACGGGTCTGTAAAATTTAGTACGTTATATCCGAGGTACTGCATATCCAATACCATCCAATACTGTACAGCATCACACGGAACAGTACAATGAGGTACTCTATAACCGAAAATTCGTCATAAACGACTGCATTATATCGAAGTTATACTGTATATATGTAGCTATACCGAACACTTTAAATTGCCTATATAACAGTAATAGTAACAGTAACAGTAATAGCAATAATAAAAAAAGTAATAATAATAATAATAACAATAATAATAATTTATTTCTTTCTCCATAATTTCTCCACAACTTACTGTACATAAAATATAAACAAAATAACATGTACATAAAACTATGTACTAATAAATTAATAATAATAATAATAATAATAATAATAATAATAGTAATAATAATAATAATAATAATGACATCTTTATTTCTTTCTCCATAATTTCTCCACAACTTACTGTACATAAAATATAAACAAAATAACATGTACATAAAACTATAAATAAATGAATAATAATAATAAAATAATAATAATAATAATAATAATAATAATAATAATAATAATAATAATAATAATAATAATAATAATAATGGACAATATATAATTATTCTAAAATTATTTTACAGTATTCTACAATCACACTAATCAATGGAAACAGATTTCGCGAAAATTTTGAATAACTATAAACATCGGTTGTGTATCATTGTTGATGCTGTTGTAGCTGTTGCAGCTGTTGTTGCAGCTGTTGTTGCTGCTGTTGTTGTTGTTGTTGTTGTTGTTGTTGTTGTTGTTGTTGTTGTAGGAGTCTTTTGAACATTTGCGAATTGAGAAATCTAGGATAACTGTCCCGCTGCATCAGTGTGTATATCTGCAGTTGCGCTTCGTCGAATGTGTGGGACGAAGGGTCGACCATCTTCCGGTTGATCGTCTCCCGCACCTGGGCGTCTAGACTGACCTACAAGAAGAAACCAGTCCATGCACTGACTACCACGCAGACATGGACATCATTTGTATCGTTTATTCAATCGATTGTATTTGGTATGCTTGACATCTCCATACTCGGTCCCAACCAATCAATCAATCAATCAATCAATGAATCAATCAATCAATTAAAAAGAGCTTAGCCTAAATCTTGGTTTCTATCCGCCATATTTCCCTCAAGATTCCTTCATTCCATCCCTCCATCCATCCATCCATCCATCCAATTTCTCCATCCAGATATACACGCATCTGTCCATCCATTTATCCGCCAATTTATCCATCCATGGGCAGCCAAGTCATCGTAGCGACTTCCTTTCCCCCGCAGCAGAGAGGGTTCTCATGACCCGACGTTGAATTCTCGCCCTACAGGGTCAGAGGTCAGGGCAGGACCAGGGCCGCCCTAGTATGGGCGTAGCGACGGGGGGTATATCGGTATATATACACCCTCCCCCAAATGAGTCGACCTTATAGTTTTTTATGTGATTTACATGTGGTTATAATATGTGGTTTATATGGTTTATGTGGTTCATAGTTAAGATTTATACCCACCCAAAATATTTATAACCTCCGAAATCAAATTCCTGGCTACGCCCCTGCGCCCTAGCCTTTCCGCCCCCCCCTAAAAACGCCGTTTCGTTCGCGACCCCATCGAATGCGCCTCGATAGCCGTAACCGCCGACTATATGCATAATTATCATAAGAACTCCCCCCGACCGTCAACTGGGCACTCGCCTGCGGCCGTGATCTTGCTGGCGCCCGCCAATCGATGCTCCTTCTGGCCCGCCTGTTCCTAGATGGCGCTGGTCCCCTATCGGCGGCGGCTGCTGCTGCTGCTGCTGCTGCTGCGGTGAGGCTTAATCATCGAGCTCCTTATTATCCGGAAGACGCAACGTTACGCAACGCAGACAGGGGCGTAGCGACGGGGGAGGGATATATCGGTGTTTATATATACCTCCCAAAAAAAAAAAGAGAATCAGGCTACCTTAAAGTTTTTAATGTGTTTTTAAGATTTACCAAGGTTTTTTAAAGATTTATACCCACCCCCAAATCGCATAATACCCCACCCACCCCACCTCCGAAATCAAATTCCTGGCTACGTCCCTGAACGCAGCGAGATGCATTTGATTGCGTTTCGTGTATTCGAATCTATTTCGAACTAGCTGCTGTACCAGGCAAGTGCTGGACGAGTTAAATTCGGGTGGGGCAAAATTCGGATGGGGTGAAGTTACGATGGGGTAAAAAGATTTGGTTGGGGTTGAAATTTGTCTCAATTCGTCATCGCCTATTAACATGCATTACTGTAGTTATTTCATAGCATTTCATTATAACAGCAGTTAGCGGAAGATAGAACAATTAATTAATTATTGCCATTTTACCGTCGTTGCTAATAGCAATTTCGCTGCTAGTAGCAGTTTCGCTGCTAAACTAATCAGCTAACAAAAGAAAGGCGTGAATCGACAAAAAATTTTAGCCATTTAAAAAAAAGAAAGCTCCCACCCAAAAAATTCGATCTCCATCGAGGGCCGGTCTATAGTGAACCCCAAAATTTAACCCCCCCTTCCCCGACTGGAGAAAAAGTCGCTCTTGCCTTTGGGGACGGGTGAACCCGTCATTGAATCCCCTCCCAACCCCCCTCCCCTCCCCTCAAAAATCAACCACCTGTCTTACTTCCTTTGGAGAGAGGATGGAGATAAAGTCGTCGTAGATTGCGCGCGCTTTTTCCTCTATGACGTCTGCTATCAGCTCCTGCTTCAGGTCCTCGCAGGCGATCCAAAACAACATGTTCTCTTCGCTGTATTCGGACCGCAGGAACTCCTTGAACACCTGTCTGCCACCTGTCGCAGGGAACCACGCATTGTCAAACAGATGTCAGATATGTTACCGAACCATTTCTCTCTCCGTGCGTGCGTCAGACCAGCTACGGACCATATGTCCATTTTAAAGCCCCACCCCCACCCCACCCCAACCCAATTCAACTCACGAAATTAATAGGGTTACTTGACCCAACCCACCGTAATGCATTACATTTGCTTACACCACGATTTATTTCCTTGCCCAACGCAACCCACCATAAACATAGAAATTTCCGACCCAACTATGGGTGGAGACACCCAACCCGTGTTCATGTCTGCGCCCCTGCATGGTACTGGTGGGGTTCATACCAGTACAGTAGAACTTCGTTAAAACGGATTCGGTTACAACGTATACTCGGTTACAAAGTACCGAAATATACGGTTCCGTGTGGTGCGACACCGTATCGAATGGTACTGGATATATATATATATATATATATATATATATATATATATATATATATATAGCGTGCCTCGGATATAACGTACTCAATTGTACAGACCGGCTAACTGCGTTATAGCGAAGCTTTACTGTATCATGAACAGGTGCTTCACGTAATCTGCACAATACGAAATCGAAACTGATACAAAAAAAACAATATTACGCGAAAGTGAAACAACGCACAGTAAAAAACTGCTAATAAAAGTCCTTTTTATTCTTCAAAGTGTGTGCGTGAAAATCAAATTAGATTATCATTATTAGACATTCCGAAACAACGCGCACTTTTCAGCGCCATATTGTCACAGGGCGTTGCACTTTCCTTCAGGCCTTCAAATGAATCTATCCGGCGATCGGACAGCCCTGGCTACCCCCTCCCTCCTTCCTTGGTGCGGCGGGGGGGGGCCATAACGCCGCCGCCACAGTGAAATATTGGCCCCATTTGTCTCGCAATCGCTGACGTCATTGGCGGACGGATTTTTAACGGAAAGACGCGTCAATCCAGCGTTTGCAAGAAAACAACTGGCGGTCTCCTACGAACGAGACTCATGTCGTCTGCTTTTGGCGCCCTGCCAAAAGTGACGTATGCGTGTATTCGGAGCACTCGACAGCGGCGCAGACGGCGGCGACGACGACGACGACGACGACGACTCGTGACGTCATTTCCTGGCGCATAATAATCAATGGGTTTTAGAGTATTTTCGAGGAAATGCATGTCGTCTGGTGCTGTTATAGATTCATTGAGATTTTTCTCGTTGACATATTATATTATATCAATGAGAGACCCTTGTTTTTTATTTTTTATTTATTAACAGTGGCGGCTCCACAGAGGCAGTGTTTAATCTAGGCAGTTTCCGGGGGGGAAATTGCCCTTTCCCTCCGGAAATTTCAAATTCCCTCCGGAAATTTTGGAATACTACATGGGACTAACCAGCGGTCCCTAGCAGAATTTCCCCCCGGCTTTGTCAGTCCCCCGGATTTTTCAATTCCCCCGGAGTCCAGGAGTCTAGATTAAACACTGCACAGAGGGGACCCAGGGGCCCGTGTACCCCTATTTGAATGTCTGCCCCCCCCCAATGGCTTCCCTGCTGCGACCCTATACTTACTACTACATACCTAGCAAAAATGGGGTTGGCCCCCATGCTTAGAAGTTGTTACCCCAACCAACGCCCCTCCCCCACTTGCCAAATCCTGGAGCCGCCACTGTTTATTAAGGCAGAGGGTGAAATTTCTTTATTTCTTTTTGGTTTTACTTAATTTGATCTGTCTTACAGGTTCGTTCTATTACGATTATCTCGTTCGCGTGCGTGCATCGCTTAATTCGCTTACTGCACCTGGTGTGCTTTGCCGATCCGATCGGTCGGCTAAAAGAATACCGCACTGGGTCTGTCTGAGTGCAACGAGTGCAAACGATACGATACACAGGGTAGTAGTAGGAGTTGGTCATTGAAAATTTGCATTTATCAGTGACGTCACGTGGGTGTGGGCGAAGAGAAGCAATTTGCAGAAAGCCCCCCCCCGGGCACCGGAAGAAGGGGGCCCCTGAAGAGTGGTTGCAACTTACTAAACAATGATATATTTTTACATTTTACTAGTATTTCAATATTACTGTTAACAGAGTAATTATTAAATTAGGGAGTAAACCTTATTTTTTAGAACAATGTTAGCCTATAGGGGCCCCATATATGCTATAGGGCCCCCATTTCAAGGATGCCCAATGGGCGCTCGAAAGTCACGCTACGCCACTGTCATTTAGTCCCCATTATATTGCAGCGCTATATACAGTATCAATTGTCTGGCTAGTAATGAAACTGGTAACTTCTTTGGTCAGATTTTATTTTAAAGTGGTAGTAACATGGTTTAACCCCCCGCCCTATCCACCAAAGTTCTGCACGTCCATCGTGGACCAGTTTAGACCAACGGAGAGGGAGAGGGGAGGTATACACCCACACACCCCCACCCACTTACTCACCCCAATCTGACGCCGCAAAAACTACGAGATTTGTTTCCGCCACAAATAATTATATTTATTGATCCATGTTATGTTACAAGCAGAAGCAGTTGTCCTTTGGAATCGGTGCGAACGATTGGTCGGAGAATAGGGAAATAGGGTCTTCGTTGGGACGCATAGCACAGTACAAGTCTATAGGGCATGAGTATTGCTCAAAGACATCTTTCCCTTATCACGATCAGCGATAGAGGAGAAGTGGGCGGGGGAGGGGAGGAGAGAGAAGAGGAGGAGGAAGAAGAAGAAGAGGAAGAGACAGAGAACGATGCTAGAAAGAGAAAAATACAAAGACAGAGAGAGAGAGAGAGAGAGAGAGAGAGAGAGAGAGAGGAGAGGGGAGGAAGAGAGAGGAGAGAGAGAGCAGTGCCAGAAAGAGAAAGACAGAGACAGAGAGAACGGGAGAGAGAGAGAGAGGGAGAGGGACAGAGAAAGAGGAGAGAGGGAATGAAGGAAGGAAAGCGATCGGCGCGGAGGGGGTATGGTTGTCATGCGAATCGAGACATCTATATGTTTGCCGTGACGCAGACGGTTTCCACGACAACCGCTCCTATGGCGACCGTCCCAGCCGAGAACGGATAACTCATTTGTCCGTAAACTCAATGATGTTTTCTCCTTTCAGGAGTGCACCATCCCTACCCTCTCCTCCTCCCCCTTCCCAAAGACTTCTGCCCCATAGCTTCCCCCCCCACCCCCCGGTTGGAGAAAGGCTAAAAGAGGTTTAGAGGCTGGATGGACGGATGGAAAAGCGGACAAAAGCAAGAACGAAACGTCTCCTAGAGATTGTATTTATGTAGCCCAGCGTTTAAGGGTTTATGTGGGATGGAAAGCAAACTCAATGGAAATGATAATCTGATGTCACCCACACTACATACATACAATACATACAGTCGAACTCCGGAAGAACACCCTTGCAATAACAACGAAACTGATGACCAAGGTGATATATAAAGTGATGACGACGACGATGACACTGATGATGATGAATAGGTGGAAGGAAACCAATGATGATGATGATGATGATGATGATGATGATGATGATGATGATGATGATGATGATGATGATGATGATGATGATGATGATGATGATGATGATGATGATGATGATGATGATGATGATGATGATGATGATGATGATGATGATGATGATGATGATGATGACGACGACGATGACGACGATGATGATGATGATGATGATGACGTAGAGAATGACGTAAGCCAATAAATAAGCAAATAAACTGTAATCTATAACCGCAAAATCGCAAAGCGCTCGAAAGAGCAAACAGATTCTTATGAAATTTTGCGATAAGGACACGAACAGATGTCGCTGTATAAATTAACAATTTTACCCAAATCGATGCAGGTTCAAGGTAGCTATTTCGACGTGTTTACAGGTCTTTTTATCCGAACACTGTACAGGGTGGCGCAAAAAACCGGACTAGTCACATTTAGGTTTACATTTAATAAATATATAGTCCGATTTTTGCGCCACCCTTTATATAAGCGCACTGTAATGTAAGATGCGTTTTAGGCGCCTCTATCTAACATCTTACTTACTTTTATTTAGCATCAACTTGTCGAACGATTTTCCCCAGTCTAAGATTTCGTCTTGAGTCGGTCTAAAAGTAAGCAACGTATAAATTTATCTGGCGCTAAATGAATGAACTGAAGTGTAAGATTATACATGAACATGGGTTGGATCCTTCCATGGGGGTGGGTGCAGTGGCGGCTCTGGATTTGGCAAGTGGGGGCGTTGGGGTGTCAGAAAATAAGTCGTTTTTTTTATCATTGCTTAAGTATAGGGTCCCAACTACTGGGATGGGCACTTGGGTTTGGGTTGGGGAGCCGCCACTGGGGTGGGTTGGGTCAAGTCAAAAATAAGTGTGTTTTTAGCATTGCTCGTGGGTTGGGTCCCGTCTGAATTATGATGGGTTGGGTGGGTTGGGTTATTTTTCAAATGGACCCATGTCTATGTCTGGCGTAGAGATGCAATCAGTTACTTCTACACCAAAATAACGACGTAAAACGCAATGCTACTGGAATCTACTGGAACTAAAGGATCACTGCTCCCCGGACATGGCCGAAAAGTAAAACCAAAATATATCTTGCGTTCGAACAAATTGAAATGATCCAACTAAGGAAAGTACACTGAATCCCATTTGCCAATGCTGCTTTTGCTGTGCCATACAAGACCTTAAACGGATCATAGTACAGTATGCCTGTATATGTTTTATGTATCCATGGATGATTTTTGTGACATTTAAGCCTCCTCGTACAACTGTTAATTCTATGGCCTGCTAATTGAAACAACTTCTCTTTGGCAATATGCATGTTTCTGAGTGATTCTCTTGCATTAGATTGCCATGCAAATATTCCTTTGCATTGCATATATATATATATATATATATATATATATATATATATATATATATATATATATATATATATATATATATATTATGCACGAAGACCTTGAGAATACTAATTCCAAATGTGAAAAAAACAGTGGGAAATATTTCACCAAAGGCAAAACGATCGGCCAACCGACCAAGTGCGCAACCGACCAACGAATGTTTGGCTACAAAGACCGATTTTTCGGACGAGAAATTCAATTCGAAAAGACTTGCATCTGCTGAATGCGGACTATTTTTGGACACGCCAAAATTAATATTTACTCAGCAAATACAGGTTCGTGTAAGCGACAAAAGGCGTTTGCATTATATATATATATATATATATATATATATATATATATATATACATTATACAGGGTGGCGCAAAAAACCGGACTATATTAAATGCAAACCTAAATGTGACTTGTCCGGTTTTTTGCGCCACCCTGCATATATATATGCATATATATATATATATACCGCATGTCGGCATTGATGTACCGATCGGAATAAGTCGTTTACTCCTTAAATACAAACGCTTGGCTCGGATAGGAAAAGGCGCTACATAATCCAGCCGCGATCGAAGGCAGCGTGGACGATAATAATTCGGCTATATTCTGATCGATCCCCGAAAAACTGGTAGATGCGAAAATGAAAATCTCCTTTCTTCTCTCCGACGACACGTCAAAAACAACGGAACGACGTTGAAAATATACGTCTCTCTGCAGCGACGGCGGCGGCGGCGGCAGCGGCAGCAGAGAATAGAACGAAAATGGCGTCTCGGGGCGTGGCGTTGTGAGCGGCGTCGAAGCACGAAAATGGCGGTCGCGCGTCCGTCCGAATGATGACGTCACGGACGCTCCCGCCCCTCCCCCACACATATATAAAATATATATATATATATATATGGCGTACGTCGCAGTTAAGTATGCGCTCGATCGGAGGGTGATGGGACAAATAAACTCGGAGAGAGAGTGAGAGAGAGAGAGAGAGAGAGAGAGAGAGAGAGAGAGAGAGAGAGAGAGAGAGAGAGAGAGAGAGAGAGAGAGAGACAGAGAGAGACAGAGAGAGAGAGACAGAGAGAGAGAGAGAGAGAGAGAGAGAGAGAGAGAGAGAGAGACAGAGAGAGAGAGAGAGAGAGAGAGAGACAGAGAGAGAGAGAGAGAGAGAGAGAGAGAGAGTGTGAGAGAGAGAGAAGCCGGCGCAGATCAGACGGTCCCCGAGCGAATGTTCGGTCGGCAGACGACATCGTTTCATCGTTCGTTGTTTTATGGCGGGAAACGCGGGTTAGATTATACTCATTTGCTGCTCACTTCGGATTGGATGTGCGATCCTCGTCATTAACCTCAATGGTCAACACGAGATTACACCCACACTCACACACACTCACACACACATTATACATATATATATATATACATATATATATATATATATCCTGAGTAGATGCGTCAATGTTCTTATGACGCCATATCAATATTTGCTATTCGGCGTTGACACATACACACACACACACACACACACACACACACACATATATATATATATATATATATATATATATACAGGAACAGTACACAAGAACACAAGTACACATACAATCGTATGCATGTTTCTGTGACGCAATTCACGGCAGAATTCGAGCATACGACGGCTCCATCTATCGACAATTGTTCGGCTTTGTTCTTCGATGTTTTACTTTAAAAATATCGGTTTTTTCCGATTAAGCTTCTAAAAATGAGCCTATAGAGCGGATAGGCGCCTTTATAAATCTTCCAGATTTTTGCTCTGAAATCAGAAACAGATTTTCGTGAAGACTTTTTAAACAGTAAATTCAGAGGAAAAAACGATTATAGGATAGGAGGACTTTGGTATAAAGCATGCGCTGATCATTGAAACAATATGCAATACAACACATGATCACTAATACAATACACGAGCTAACATTTGTATTAGAGAAGCATGCGAGTTGTTCTATTCTTTTAAATATGTTAAATATGATTGTAGGCAATTTTCCCCCACATAAATGTTGGTTATCAGATATTCTTATCTTATTTCAGTCTCCATAGTTCTTAAACCTACGCTGATCTGCAGTATTTTGCAATGTAAAAGTGCAATGTAAGATATTTTTAATGGTACAAAAATAACTGTATGGTATTAAGAAAGCGGGCGATAATTGAGGTGCGCTGCCTATTTGTGTCCATGACAGTTTATCCCGTTATGGACATTATAACAGGCTATGATTTAGTTATTTAAGTGGTCTTCTCCTTTCCTTCCCAACCCTTCCTACCCTACCTCTCCCCAGAAGCCAAATTCCACCTGAAGCAAGTTGGGGAGGGGGAATCTAAGCCGTGAAACCAAATTCCAAATCGTTGTGTTATGCAAACTCGCGCCGACCCCGGTAATGCAGTAGCCCAGGCAGGGGACACTACCCCCATCCTTACCCCGCCCCAGGTTCTCAAATCCCAGTCCATCCGCGCCCTGCTCCTCCTGCCTCCCCACCCCCGTCATCCGCCTCCCCTCTCTCTCTCATTCTTTCTCATTCTCTCTGTCTCTCTCCCTGTCTCTGTCTGTCTGCTTCTCTGTCTGTCTGTCTGTCTGTCTGTCTGTCTGTCTGTCTGTCTGTCTCTCTCTCTCTCTCTCTCTGTCTCTCTCTCTCTCTCTCTCTCTATCTCTCTCCTTTCCAGCTCCATTTCCAAATCGGTGCGAGGGTTTCTCTCTTGTTCGGAGGAGCAAGAAGGATTTCGAACGAGAAAATCAAACGCTGTCTTTATTCGTTGTCTCGTTGCTCGTGTTGCCCCGGGGCGAGTGTTGTTCCGTCGAAGCGTCGTCAATGGCAACGACAACGACAACAGAAACAACGATCACGTGGTCGGCGTCGAAACGACTCGAGTCACGTGACGCGCGTCGATACGCGATCACGTGGTCGGCGTTGAAACGACGGAGAAGGAGGAGGAGGAGGAGAAGGATATAGATGAGATTCGAGAGGAAGAAGAATAGGGAGATAGAGAAGAAAGAAGAGAAAGAACAATAACAAGAAGAAGAAGAAGAAGAACGAAAACAAGAATAAGAGAAGGAAAAGAATAAAATCAAGAACAAGAAGATGAAATTACAACTATAAATTCTGGATCAATAGGTGCGATCAATAGGTGCAGTGCATTACAGTAATCGAGCCTCATAATGTAAATCAAACTCCCATTCAAGGCGCGCGACGTATAGGCGTCTTACCCGGCTCTATTTGGGAAATCTATAAAATAACATAGTAATTACCTTACAAAGGCTTACATTACAAACTCAGAGATGGTGACGTCATGTTTTCACTAACGATTTGGATTTTGACTTTTCGCTAAAAAAATTGAACTCATTTTTTTGTTTTTGTGTGCATTTCGTTCCAAAATTAGGCGCCGATCGATTGCACTCGTTCGACCTCTGACGTCATTTCCTGTCTGCGACTATTAATAGTCCTGTCTTTATAATATCTTCCCATTTGTTTTACTCTCGAACCCTTAAAATTTGCGTGCGATCGATAATTTACATCCAGTTAACTGATCGGACGTGAGTCTTGGTTGTCACGGCAACCGTTGCCATGGTCTTTTGCAGTCCAACTCCAATCCAACGCTTCTATCCCTTTGATCATCTGTTTACCTGCTACGGAATGCACTCGTTCACTCCCGGCACTGAATCCCTGAATCCACTCGAAGAACTCAAGTTTGGATAATTGCCAGACCGTCCAGACAAGGATCTAACAATATGAGTGCAATCATCCAGCGGCGCTATAGAAGTTGCAACGACAGCTGCAAGGAGACGTGAATCAGAGGCGGCAAAACAGGGGGGGCTCCAGGGGCGTGTATCCTATTGAATGTCCCCCCCCCCAACAAGTGGCTCCCATACTTTGCGCACTCATTCGGGTTTGAGGAAAATAATTGACGCCCATGTTTAGAAGTTGCCATCCCGACGACCCCCCCCCCACTTGCCAACTCCTGGAACCGCCACGAATGTAGTGTTTAATCTAGACTCCTGGACTACGGGGGGAACTGACAAGGCGGGGGAAAGTCAGCTAGGGGTTGCAGTTAGTTGATGTGGTATGCCAAAATTTCGAGGGGGGGGATTGAAATCTCCTCCAGGGGAAAGGGCAATTTCCCCGCCCCGGAAGCGGCCTAGATTAAACCCTGCACGAATGTGAATATTGCCAGAAGAGAACTGAAGATTTATTGACGTCAGCTCGATATTTCAGGCATTATCTTTTCCCACGGTGTTAATCTGATCGAAAATAAATAAGAATGTAGAAATAAATATCCAATGAGTTACGTTGAACATGAGGAGACAGACTTACGGGTCGCAGTCGGATAGTGAAACTGGTTTCGGTTTCGATCCGTTCGGCTGCTGGCTTCCATCTTCGACGGTTTTTACCGTCAGGCTAAAAATAGAACAGATTCTAATATAACCGATAAACTCAGAAGCATCCTAGGTCTTTAGGCCTACTATTAGACCAGGGGCGTCAAAACCTTGGCCCGAGGGCCAAACTTGGTCCGCGGGCTGATTTTATTTGGCCCGCGAAAATATAAACGTTTAAAATTTTTAAATTAAAAGTTTGTGTGAAATTGGCTTGATGTAAAATCTTGTTTGGCTTGAGAAATTGGTTTCGTGCAGAATATTTTTGGATTTAAAAAATTGCTTTGACGTAGGATCGTACATTCTGTGTTTTTCAGGCGTGACAAATAAATGGAAGAGCGTAAATCTTTTTTGGTTTTGAGTTTCGTTGTTGATGTTGACTGAACCATAATATCGACGCGCTACATCAACAGCGTGATTTTTACTACAGTTGCAATGTTGCATAGACAACAAAAATATTATGAAATCGATTCCATGTTTGACATTAGTCTATGGAAGGACTATTGCTACAGTAGACTATACAGTAGATATGAAAAATTCAGAGGAGTTTGAAACGAATTAAAACCACATTTTCTTGTGTCCCCATCTTTAATGCGTCAAATCATTCCGGGATTGTCAATATATTCCATCTCAATTTTATTCTAGAGCGTTCGAAATGCCACAAAATGGTGAGCCTATGGAAGGACTATTGTTACAGCAAGCTATAGACATGCAAAAATATGGATGATGGAAACGTCTGAATGATCTTTCCCCAAACTTATGGGGTCTTGTACGGGGATGGACCAACAACTGCACTTCTTAAACCATGACTTATTTTCTGACCCAACCCAACTCAACCCACCATAAACATGGATGATAGAAACGTCTGATCCAGCCAAATCCAACCCATGGGTGGACCGAACCAGTGCCTGGGATGGATGGATGGATGGATGGATGGATGGATGGATGGATGGATGGATGGATGGATGGATGGATGGATGGACGGACGGACGAATGGATGACAAATAGCTGGACCGAAGCGACGAGGAGTGCACAACTTAGTTGAGTGCAGGCACCCGATTTAAGTGTCAATCGGTTGTCAGTGCGACAATATTTCATGTTCTGTTGACAGTTTCCGGCTGCGCTTTTCGTCTCGCTGTCATGGAAACAGATAGATTACCTCACGGCGTTCGCTCGGCCAATCAGAGAGCGCCACGACGTAAGTGCGCGGACCACTCACTCAGAGACCAGCACTCCGAGACGCGCGTTTCAAGGTCTTCCGTGCCAAGAGCGAGAACAAGAACGGAAGATAAAATAATATATAGGCCTAGGTCACGGTTACACGAAAACATTAGAACCGGAATAAAAAGAAATCCCGGCGAACCGCGATATTTTACACAAGATTTACTGTACTCGCCAACCACGAAATAATATGCGGTGACTACTAGATCTTGATTTTGAAGAGGTTGGGTTCAGTCGCTTCCCTATATATAGAATGTGCCACCTCTCGTGAAAGGGGTACAGCTCTGTAAGGATATCGCACTTTTCACCCCTCCCCTCTCGCGCGATCAATAAATTAGATTATTCGATTTCTACAATCACCGTTGACGCATTATAGCATAAATTGATAGCACAGATTGAGATACTGAGACTGATAATAGATAAATAGATCAAATAAGAGATAAGGTACTGCAGTAGCGCTCTTCTATCTATCTATCAGTAATCAGGGTACTTTAAAAGAGCTTTGATGTCTACTCTTTTCCTGATTCGCCTCTGCTTATGCACGTCGAATTTGCTAGTCATTCACTGCCGACCATATTCTTCTAATGTGTTCAGATACTACGATTGATTTGCATGTACATTATTGTACAGTACTACTGAATATAAATTTTAACGGTACAGTCCATGCCCCTGTGATTAGTTTATATCCTTACTTGTGTCTTCGAATTACGCAATGCGTCGGTAAAATCAATTATAATTTATGTTTCTGCATGTTGATGCTTTTTTAAAGAAAACCAAAATAGCAATACGTCATTGATTTTTAGCTACGAGTTCCTTGTTTGGATCGCCACCGAATCGATTTCTCGGGTCTTGCAAGACCAAACACCCGCTCCAACTCTAAATACGGGCGTTCCATTTCATCGCATGGGGTTGCACCCCTCCTCCTCCTCCTCTTTTTCTTCTCCTCCTCTTCCGGGCGGACGAAAATTTTGAATGGCCTGCCTGTGAACCAGTATTTTACGCGATACTCACCAAGACAGCATGCTGTAGAGCAGGCGGCCGCGGATGATAAACTTCCAGACGGGTTTCTGTCTGTCTTCGCGCTGCGGTCTTTTCAGAAAAAAGACGCTAGCGAGACGAAGACGAAGACGAAAAAGACGAATACGAAGAATAAGAGAACCGGGAACGAGACTCGAACCGCAGACAGACCATCGAGACGACTCCGTCCGTACACCACCCGGCGCAGAAATCCCTCTCTCCTCCTCTTGCTGCTGCTGCTGCCCGTCGCCGCCGCCGCTGCTACTGCCCGGTGGTCGACGGTGCCCGGGGCGGAAAACTGCACGGGGTGGCGTACGCTCTCTCGGCCGGCGGCAACTGCCCGCAAACGATGCGATGCCTTTGCGCCGAACGACTGGCAGCAGCAGCAGCAGACCGGCATCTGTCTGTCTGTCTGTCTGTCTCTCTCCCGTTCTCTCAGTGTTGCTAAAGATTTATTTGAGGCCGGAGTAAAACGGCGGCGTAGCCAGGACGAAGGAGTCGGGGGACGAGGGGATGGTCGCGGCTCTTCTCAGCCGTTTTGATTGCGTGCCAGAAGGCGGTTAGAGGCGCCGACTACTAGCGCCACCTGGCGAAGCGGCTGTAAGGCGCCTCGCCGTGCTTAATAATTATATTGTTCGTCGGCTGCTGCTGCTGGCGTTTGCTGTTTGCCGCCGCCGCTGCTGCTGCTGCCAGTTGTGTTGGATGGCGTGTGGATAAACGTAGAGGGATAGAGGACGAAGGGATGGATTGCGCTGATGAGGACACGATTGCAGATGGATGGTCTGCAGAAGAGAGGAGATATATTATTAAAGGTGACGAGAACGATAAGGTGTAATTAGGTTAGATTAGTGAGTACTGGAGTCGGGATCAAAGATGGTGGCGACGGTTGTGATGATGATCAATGTGACGATGACGATGGCGATGATGATGACGATGATGACGATGATGACGATGACGATGATGACGACGACGATGATGAATATGATGATGATGATGATGATGATGATGACGATGATGATGATGATGGTGGTGGTGGTGATAGTGGTGGTGATAGTGGTGGTGATGATGATGACCATGTGATTATACAGCAGATCAAATCAAAGAGTTTATTTTATAACTGCTTCCGAATTGACTCATTGGATCTATAAACAAAGATGAAATTATTATTATTATTATTATTATTATTATTATTATTATTATTATTATTATTATTATTATTATTATTATTATTATTATTATTATTATTATTTAAAGTTAAGATTTATGTGGTGATTGTCCTAGGAGGACTGCTTGAACACATTACAATCATAGTCCATGAATAATATAGTAATAATAATAATATTACCAAGCGTCCGTTGGCTGTTATCTATTCGCAGGAGGGTCGTGTTATCTAGGTTTCACTGATAACGTTTTGAAGGTACTCGTCGAGAGTCGTATAGTGGCAAGATAACAACAAGACCAGGATTCGTGCAGATCAGAGTCTTAGACTGAGAGCGTAGAAACTGCAGCACTTGAGACAAATCGATGACTTACTTACAATATGATTTTTTCAGGGGGCGGGAGAACCCTTGCCCCTGCTTCATTCATTCATTCATTCATTCATTCATTCATTCAATCATTAGCCTATTTAGCTAACTTATTAGCATCATAAAGTGAGTTCACGTTCTTCACCCCCCACCCCACCACCCACCCACGCACCCAGGGCCATATTAAGGCGGGGGCTGAGGGGACTGCAGCCCCAGGCCCACCATGAAAATAGGCCCACCGATTTATTTTCGAGATAACCTTCTTTTATTGCTCGTCAACACGATTTGAAAGGCAATGACCTTTTTTGCTCGTCAGAGATTATCAGTATAGGCGACGGCCTTTTTTCTCAGCCCCCCGCCCACTCGGACCTTAATCCGGCCCTGCATCCACCCCCACCTGTCTGACTCTCCAATACCATCTGAATATTGATTATTGTAACGACGTTTTGTATTACAACTATTGTTACAATAATCTACTCTATTTCAAATATTTGGAATAACCTATTTCCAAATATTTTAAATAAATTACTGTTCTATTTCTCTTAGATTTTATTAAATGGAAGAGAAATAGAACAAGAACCTGTTTTATTTGGGAAGCATTATTACAAGTGATGGAAGGAGTGATAAAGACATAATAACAAGAATAGGTATGGCAAAATCTGCCTTCATGGAAATGAAACAAATATTAACGAACAAGAAAATATTAAAAGAAACAAGGCTCAGAGTGCCTATGTATGGTCAGTTTTGTTATATGGATCTGAGACGTGGAACATATCAAAAAGATTAAAAAGAAACTGGAAGCGGCAGAAATGTGGTTTTATAGGAGGATGCTAAAGGTCCATGGACAGACAAGAGAACTAACGAAGAAGTACTACAGATGATGGAAGAGAGACGAACACTGATGACTACCATCAAGTTAAGACAGATGAAATTTTTCGGGCACGTGATGAGAAAAGAAGGATTAGTTGGTGACAGGCATGGTGGAGGGTAAAAGATCAAGAGGAAAACAAAGATCAAAATATACAGACAGAATGAGAGAGGAAATGGGGATAGGAAATAACATCGAACTCCTGAGGAACACTAGAGATCGAGAAAAGTGGAAGTCCATGGCCGCCGACGCAGCAATGCATGGCACCTGAAAGAAAGAAATCTACTCTATCCCATCACCTATAGTGAGCAGGGACGTAGTGACGGAGGGAGATATATCGGTATATATACCCCCCCAAAAAAAAGCAGTATATATATATCCCCTCCCCAAATTTATGCCCTCTCCCCAATCAACTTCATGGCTAGTTAGTTTATAAGTAACTGCTGTTGTAGCGCCTTTTTTGGATTTCAGTCAAGATTTTCGTCGAAGACCGAGCTTTGATATCGTCTCAGGTAAATCCTATGCACTGTAAAATTCTAGTAGACTATTAATAACGTTTATTTTACACATTCATACTGGATTACATGTATGCAGGAAATAGATGGTTTCAATTCTGCTATTTTTCACGAGTTTTGAAAAAATTTATTAATACATTTAGACTTACTTATGAGAGTTAAAGTATTTTGTATATTAGATAACAAAGCCACAATATAAAAGTAAATTCGGCGTAGATATCCTTTATCGCTGAATTTCGCAATATGAGATTGCATAGATACTGTATCATGGTTTTTGTAGGTTCGAGTTGAATTCACCAGATGGCAACATGCCTTGTTCGAAGCTAAGATTGATGAATATACTGTATAAATCGTTTGGGAGACGATGTGCATTTCATTCGCCAGAGGGCCACTTTTTAAAAACTATTACGCAGTGGTAAAGTATCATGACAATCCAGTTAACATAATTATAATCGTATTTTTCTTGTCAAATTTACTACGTGGAAGTTGGATGGCCGTTTCAAAGTGAGGCCCGAAAACCTAACAGCAGCAAAAAGCAACAACAACAAAAACAACAACAAAAACAACAAAAAACAACAACAACAACAATAATAATAATAATAATAATAATAATAATAATAATAATAATAATAATAATAATAATAATAATAATAATAATAATAATAATAATAATAATATTATTATTATTATTATTATTATTATTATTATTATTATTATTATTATTATTATTATTATTATTATTATTATTATTATTATTATTATTATTAATAATGGACTAACTATCAACCCAAAGAAAACGAAAACCATGGCAATCAGCAGAAAGGAAAAGCTCAAATCAAAATAGCACTAGATAACACAACAATAGAACAAGTCGAAAGTTTCACCTATGTTGGAGGAGAAATCAGCAGTAATGGAAGTCATCAAGAAGACATAAAACAAAAATCGCAAAGGACTGCAAACGATGGGGAGATTGCGAAAAATCTGGAAAACATCAGCACAAAGCCACAATATACAACACCATAGTAGTCCACAAATTATATATGGAGCAGAAACATGGAGCATGAAAGAAACAGACGAAAGGAGACTACTGGTGGCCGAAATGACGTGTTTAAGAAGAATCCTGGGAGTAACCCGACTGGAAAAAATAAGAAACGAAGACATCAACAACGTCTCAACATGAATAAATAATCGACAAAATTAGAAGAAAAAAGACTAAAATGGTATGGGCATGTCAACAGAATGGATGAAAGGAGACTACCATACAAGGCTAACTCAAATAGAAGGAAACAAAGGAAGAGGAAGACCCAGGAAAAGTGGATGGACAACATCAGAGAAGACATGAACATGAAAGGAATTACAATAGTAGAAGGAAGACGATTGACAGAAGATAGAACTTCCTGGAAATTTTGTGTCTAAATGAGCTGGCAGAAAGCAAAGATGATGATGAATAATAATAATAATAATAATAATAATCGATTTCAAGTAATTCAGGAGGCGTTGACTTTTGTAGAAACTGCTAAAAACTTGTAATAATAATTATATTAATTTCGCTCACTTTTTCTATACCTATTGAGGTCACCGCAGTGTCACGTGATTTACTATCCCTGTGTCAGTACTGTCACTCTCACTGGACACGATTACTACCTCTGTCAGTAGTACTGACACCATGTCATTAAACCTACGATATAGGCCTATAATTAATTTCAACCCAATATCTCACATTCTGAGCATTACTTAGACGGGGGTTAAAGGTCGCCGACATATTTAATTAACTAAATTGCTAATCGAAATTTGTGTGTGTGTGTGTGTGTGTGTGTGTGTGTGTGCGTCCCCTTTATGCTGCGCATATAATAGCATTACCGATGAGACTGTATCTCTAATGGTGATTTTTCCGTCTAATCTTTATCACGGTCCTTGGGGTATTTCGTGTCGTCAAAGCTAATAATTTCACCGACCGACCGCTAGGTGTCGTCTGGTTTCTTATTGAATTAGAGAGCGGATTCCCAGCGTAATCTAAGCGTCAGGCCATCAGACCTGCAACCCTACCCCCTCCCCCCACACACACACCCCAAAGTAAAACTCTGCAATCGTCGCCAGATACGGTGGGCGGCGCATTGAGAGAGAGAGAGAGAGAGAGAGAGAGAGAGAGAGAGAGAGAGAGAGAGAGAGAGAGTGGATGGAGGGCGGGGGAGGGGGAGGGGGTTCTGCCATGGGATTTGCAATTATTCCAGTCTGAAATTGGAATAAATTCAACTGCGTCCCGTCCAAAGCGGGGCAAAAGATCAGGTCACGTGACGAGGTCAGGGGTCAGAGGTCGGAGAGATCGTCGGAGGTCTTTATGAGCCAGCGGTGGTGCAGCGTTTGAGACGGGAAACTTGTTCGGAATATGATTTCTTTTTCTGCGGATACTTCTTCTTCTCTTCCGTCCATCCGTCCATCCGTCCATCCGTCCGTCCGGAAGAAGAATATAAACGTGATTAATGCAGGTCGCTGCATATTAGCCGGAGCCTGCCGAGTCCGAGGTCTTTTAAGGAGATTGAGGGACCGACGGAGGGAGGGAGGGAGGGAGGGAGGAGAGAGAAAGCAGGGGGAGAGGGAAGGAAGGAAGGGAAGGAAGGAGCGCATCGACTGAGAAGCCGTCCTTTGTCCCACTTCCGGAGCGAGGCGTGCCCGCCTGCCCCGAGGCCTTTGTCCGCAACGACGTGCACCATGATTGCGCAAGGCTCCCCGGGGAGACGCGGCGGCGCGACGGCGACGGCGGCCCCGGCGTTCATCGTCGACTCGACCGACCGACGAGCAAGCGCTTCTCCGTTCCCGCCTCCCACCCCTACCGCGCCCGCCCACCCCACCATTTTCCTCTCCACCGTCGCCCGCCCGAGTCCTCCGTCTCCTCCTCCTCCTCCTCTCTTCATCCTCCTCCTCCTCCTCCTCGTCGGTCGGTCGGGCGTTTGGCGCGCGTTTGACCGAGCCGCTGAGTCCACTTCCGGGCAGACGGCCGCGGTCCAATTACTCGCCCGGTCGCCATGGCAACGCGAAATCGCCGGAATTACGGACTGTAATGAGGAGTGACGTCGTCGTCGTCGTCGTCTGCGAAAGACGAGAACGAGGCGCAGGAGTGATATCGCGTGACTTGGCGCCAAGAAGAAGCCCCCCTCCACCCGCATATCCTCCTCCTCCTCCTCTTCTTCTTCTTCCTCCTTCTCCTCCTCTATCTCTTCTTCATCCATCGCCGTCGTCGTCGTCGTTGAGAGTGGCCACCCTCTGTCATTAATAACCGCCGCCGCCTCCTTTCATCTGGTGGAAGAACTGGAAAACACGCGTCCACTCGACGCCGCCGGCGACGTGGAGCGGCGGTGGAAGAGAAGTGGGGGGGGGTGGAGGGCGGAAAGATGGTGGAAGCAGCAGAGGCGGGGACGATGGAAAGGGCGGGAGGATGACAGAGCTTCGCTCGAGGAGGAGGAAGAGGAGGAGGAGGAGGATAAGAAATAGGGAGGAGGAGGGATTACCGGGGATGGAGGGATGGAGGGATGGAGGGAGGGTGGAAGGGAGGAAGTATGGCCGCCGTGCGTTCAGCAAGAGCGCGAAATGGAGGGAGGTTAGAAGAAAAGGGAGGGGTGGCATGTGGTGGTCTGTGGGAAAGAAAAAATGTGGGCGGCGGCGGTGGTGGTGGGTGGGTGGGTGTGGGAGGACGGTGACATGACGGTGAGATTCGAGTCGAGGAGAGAGAAATTACTTTGGCATCTGGCTTAATTAACGAGACGACTCGGCAACAATTTACCCCCCCGCCCTTCCCCCACCCCACCCTGTCTCACTCCCCACCGGTCCTGGCTACCACACTTTTTCTATACCACGCCACGCCCCCCCTACTTCCTCCCCACTCACTGCCCCCAAAGCGCTTCGTTGGAGCGCGCAGGAAACATAATTTAAGGGATTACAGATATCGGAGATTCTGCCACCAGTCACAATGTAGCGGAGAAAAGCGAACGTTGCGGGGCTACGGTAGATGGGAGAATGCCCTCACCCCACCCCCAACGCCTTTCCTCCACCGTAGAAGAAAGAGAGAAAAATATGAGCCGTTTCGATCCACCCTAACCCCTTAATCCCTCCCCTCCCCTCCCAACCCCTCCAGGTCCGAGTCGTCGTTGAATCGCCCGCCGGGGGGGGGGCATGGTCTAAGCCCGGCGGCGGGTTCGTGACGTCATCGAGCGCTCGTTCGTTCTCGTTTCAGTCGCTAGGTGTCCGCCGCTGCCGCCGCCGCTGCAGTCGCAAACGCGGGAAAAATCAGACGACGTGCACATAGAGCCTCGTTCTCGAAAGTCGGCTATCATCGCTCCCCGTAATTAGCGACGGCGAATATCTTCCGTCGTCGTCGTCGTCGTCCCCAGGGGGCGCTATCGTCTTCCGGTAATCGGTCGACAGGTGGAATTACACGACGCCCTCTGTCGATGGGTTTAATAGACGACGACGACGACGTCGGCCCCAGAGAAGACTCTAATGTAATTCGCCATTAACTTAAGTCGGCGCTATATGAGTCGGATGGGAATGCGCCATCGCGAAGATCGGAGAATCGAATCAATGACGTCATCGCTAAAGCTGTTCAATCTTTTTTAAAGCATCGACTGATAGTCGTTAAGCCACAGGAGAAATTCAATATTTGTCCGCATCATCTATAACAGTGTCTCGCAAACTGTGTGCCGCGGCACACTAGTGTGCCGCTAGAGATTCCAGCTGTGCCGTGAAAGAATTTCAGAATTTTACTATTATTTTAATTTTTTTGTTCCCTTCCTAAAAATTTTGCCGGATGAGCAAGTGTAAAAATGGCGTCATATATAGAACCTCACACCAGCCTGCGGCACAGCCTACAATACAATATATCGGACATCCATTTTTTTATATAACGTTGCGCGCGCAACGATACAACTGCCAGAAATTAACGTCTTTCGTTGACGTCACCGTCCTTGCGACCTTTACAATGTAAAAACAACAGCGTCTGAGCGCGCAAGGATACATTTGACCCAATTACCGTTTTGAAATTATTACATTGCATGTGTTGAGATGTTGCAATAGTAGGGTAACTATAAGTATAGTAACAGTTGAATTTGATGCTTTTACTGAGATTTAGCCCTATGAAATTTGAAATGGATAAATTTTTGGCAAGATCTGAGAAAATGCAAGGTGAAAACGACACTAAGGAAAACAACGGCGAGAATCTACAGTCTATGAACGTTACTTTCGCGTTTGTTACATCTACATATCATTATATGTGACTGCAGACCCGGCAGTTCCTTAATAAAGAACACTCAATTTAATAAATTGTTGGTTGGTTTTGTAATTTTATGAAGAATGTGCCGTGAAAAAAATTTGTTCTGTTTAGTGTGCCGCGAGGTAAAAAGTTTGCGAGACACTGATCTATAATGTCTCTATCATTATCATCATCATCATCATCATCATCATCATCATCATCATCATCATCATCATCATCATCATCATCATCATCATCACTACCATCTGGCGTATAGGTAGTTTTGGTCACAACCAACGAAAGTATTCGATACTTTCGGTAATATTATTTATTTATTTATTTATTTATTTATTTATTTAGTATTATTTAATACTCTTGGTCTTGGTATTAGTATTGATGCAATAAGTTTTGGTTCAGTTGTTTCCACTAATTACGATTATCGAATATTGCTATCGGATTCGATTGGTCAATGATGACGTCATTCTTACATTGTTGATGACGTCACCCGGTCTCCTGGCAACCAGCTGGTGCACCGAATGATCTCGCCACGTGTGGCTATTCAATCGCTGCTGTGATCCGTCACTCCGGTCTCTTCTTCGTTCCTCTCACCTTTCACTCCACCGCCGAGGTCAGTCAGTGCAGAAAGTCATATATGAGTGCAAAGGCAAAGGTAACTTTACCGTCCAAGTCGTCGATTGCGGTCGCGTGGTGACGTCACGAGATTCGGAAGATGGAGCATCTGCACACGTCTGCAAGAAGAGACGGGTCGGGACCGTCGGGTTGGGTCGGAACGGGTCGGGTCGTCGTCGATACTTGTTTTACAGTGACGTCATGCATGGATATCGGGTCTGGGTTTTGGGTTTCGCCAGGTACAAAACACTTCAATGTACTGTAGATATTTGGGCAGTAAGGTCACTGACCAGCGGTCGTAAAGGTGGTCAAAAGATCAAGAAGAAGGAAGGGGTCACTGAAAACATTTGGTGGTCAGGGGAACCACAGGAGACAGAGAAAATTTTCACTTATTTATCCATTTATCCACTCTTCTATTTATTATCTTTTATTTGTGTATTTATTTGAAACGATCAAAATGTGACTGTGCTGCTATTTGTATATGATTTTCTTCTCTCGTGCGGCTGCGTGCATTTTTCCAGAACCGATCGCCCGCAAAGTGCAAACTGCACGGCGTCTGGGATTTATCACTTATGATGATGATGATGATGATGATGATGATGATGATGCTGATGATGATGATGATGATGCTGCTGATGCTGCTGATGATGCTGATGATGATGATGATGATGATGATGATGATGATGATGATGACGATGACTCACTTAGCAGTAAATGGGTGTACATTTAATGCAATCATCTCTGATGTTCCTAGGAACGCCAGCGCCAATTTCATCCGGCACTCATTGCGATCATTGGATTCAGTGCAGTGTATCTGGTCCGACGCAAGAGGTCTCTTGGGACGAAAACGAGGGCGTGCCCAGGATCCCGTCTTAATTAAATGACGGACATACATCACCGATGCTAGCAGACCAGGGGGACTGAAGATGTCCTCTCCCCTACTCCCCCGGTGCCGGAATTATGATTGCACTGGATCGCAAGTGAATGAGTGAAAGGTTTAGTGCGGAAGATGATGACAACAACGTCAGAAGACAACGACTGCGTGCGATTGTCCCCGGATCGTAAAATTAGCACCGGCAGAACGGGGCAAGTTGCACGGAGTATGAAACTAAACCCGCCTGGGGCAAGTTGCACGGGGTATGAAACTAAACCCGCCTGGGGCAAG
>CM030858.1:10850300-10952800 GCA_018105865.1 Metaphire vulgaris
ATTTACACCCCCCAATCACATTATATCCCAAATCAAATTCCTGGCTACGCCCCTGTCAATCAGTCAGCCAGTTATCCATTCATTCATCGCCACCTCCGTCATCATTGTCTCCATCTTCATCTATCTATCTATCCGTCTGTCTGTCTGTCTGTCTGTATGTCTGTCTGTCTGTCCTTCTATCTCTGCTCGCATCTCTTCCTTTTCCATCGCTTTCGTTCAGTTGAAGGCAACAATATTCTAATATTAAGACATAGAGTGAAAGATGCCAATAATTTCTACGAAGTCCCGTTGAATATCCTGTCAAGTGTCGTCCTAAGCAAATATCTTCACGAAAATCGAAATGGACACACAAACCCACCGACCGACCGACCGACCGACAGTACAAAAAGACGCAGCAAACAGACCGCGACCCGGTGCTATTTGCCATTTCTCGTCGGCGTCGATACGCGAAATGCAATTTCGCCCGAACGAAACGTGACATCTGCACTCGGTAGGGAGATAACGGCCCACCCTATAATCCCGCTCCCTTCCCCGACCCTGGATTCCTTCCCTTCACCGCCCCTTCGAGTCTTCGACACAGACCCTCGTGGTCTTGATCATCCGAGAGGGGAGGGGCCGAGGGGGATGAACAGCCAGACAATGCTATCGGCCGCCGAGTTTGTCTCGGCAACCAAATCCGATTGTCGATAATTTAAATCGGATCAGTTCCTTAATGAATTTTCTCGACGTCGAGAAATCCGAGAGGGGAATTTACCGTCGGTCCACCGTAGAAACGACGCCGCGATCGGATACACGAAGCAACATCTATTAGGCATTTATGTAGCGCCATCGAGCGACAGTCTCCGACAAAGATTGGACTTTTATGTGCGATGGAAATACCGAGTCACAACTCAATCTTCGTTCTCCTATCCTCTATGTCTGTCTGTCTGTCTGTCTGTCTGTCTGTCTGTCTCTGTCTCTGTCCCTGTCTCTCTGGAATTAGTTTTAAACCTTTAATCAACTAATAGGACACTTAAACTGTCTCAAGTATTTGTAGCGTGTGGTTGGTTTTTGTGTGGGTGGGGGATGGGGGGGGGTGGAAATTAGTGGTCACTTCTTGCCTACTTGTCCACTCTTTGATTAGCAGTGGGTAAGGGTGACTGGAGAAGTATCAATTTTCCTCCCTTCCTCCGCCCCCTCCCCACTGGTCTGGCAGCCAGATGCCCTGAATTTTAGAATCGTGGAATAGGCACACACGACTGTACAGTAATACTGTATAGAGGCGAAATGGTTGAGAGGAAAGAGAAGAAACAAAAGAAAACCGAGGAAGAGACTAACAAGGGAACAAACACTTTAATCAAATTTGACCAGGGTTAACCTCTTAACTGGGCAACTATTTGTAACTCAATGTAAAATGGACAAGCGTTACTCGGGGCACCCAGTTAAGGGGTTAAAGGGCCTCAAATTCTTCTCCAATGACTTTTTGCGCCCCAAAATTCATTTATTTTGATTCCCAAATAAAGAAATTTGTAACTCTCAAAATCATATTTACAAGTCCAGAGGTCATGTGCGGTTCGACACACAGAAAGAATAGAGGAAGGAAAGAAGGAAACAGGAAGGAGAGAAAGAGAGGCAGAGATCTGTCTTTATGCCTGTCCGTCTGTCCGCGTCCTTGTGTCTGTCTGTCCTTGTGTTTGCGTGTCTATGTGTCTGCCTGTCTATGTGTCTGTCTGTTTATGTGTTTGTCTGTCTGTCTGTCTGTCTGTTTGTCTGTCAGACAATGAGATGAATCAATGATGAGTCAGAGTGTTGGTTTATTTGAGGAAATTTCGCACAAAAAGAAACCGAATATATCGAAGACGACCGACGGACGATATGTCAGGTCGCTCGCGATGAGAGATGATTGCGGTTAATGACCGGAAGTTGGTCGTTTACGTAGCGCGCCATCTCTGAAGACGTTGTCTCTAATCGCAAGCGCACGATTCTCGCATTCGAGCGTCTCTTTCACGTCGAAATCGAATTGCGCGAAACCCAAAACCGGTTGTTAATCAACCTATGATCGCCGCTTCCGGTATCTTCCGTCCTCCGTCCTTTGTCTTGTGTCCTCTGTCGTCTGTCCTCGGCGCCGTGTCCTTTCTCATCGGCGGTCTTTGTGTGGCCGTATATTACACAGAAAAGCCATATACTAATACTCTGTACTGTCCCCGAGCCTGCGTGTATGCATGTTCTATATAGACAATATATTGGTTCGCGCCGTCGAGCAGACGATCATCCGAGATACGTCGTCTGCAATCGGACGACCGCTCGCTGATAAACCGGAAGTGACGTCGACGAGGTCTTTCGAGTCGTCTGCTCCGTTGGCGCCGCCGCCGCCGCCGCCGCCGTCGTCGTCGTAGTTTCCTTCCTGTCTTATTTTCGGCCAAATCGAATTGTGCTTTGATTGATGATCAGACTTGTACATGCATCGTCCAATGCGGGGACCACAACCGCCCCCGCCACCCCACCCCCAATAAAAACTATATCCCAAGCAGCAGCAGCAGGCAGGGCAAACCCCCCACCTCACCCCCCCCCAACCCTCCTGCGGGACTTAGATGGCGATTAACCGATCGGCGGACAGCAATGGAATGGTTCTTCTCGCTTTCCACGTTGGAAGTATTCCTCTCGGAATACACTATCCCCACCCCACCCCAACTCCAACTCCAACCCCAACCCCAAATTCTGGAGTGGAAATTCAGTGCAGACTTCACTGCTGTGTTCACTCTCAATTAACTCGATCAAGCAAGTAACAATTTTGCATTTTAGACGCCAGAAATCCACAATTAAAATAATTGTAGTATAAGACGCTGCATGTTTTCTCTGTCTGTTTCAAAAAAATTACAGCCTGTATTTTTATGCGATTTATGAAATATTATCAGTAATAATGCTAATTTAATGTCAAAACCTTTATGCTATCAAATGCTAATATATTACTTTGAGTCGTTTGCGTGTAAGTCGCTAAAATGTTACATTTGTAAGACGTAAGAAGTTGAGTAACCGAATAGTTTTGAAAATTCTCTCACATAAGAGAATTACATCTTAATAATTCCTACGCCAAACGTTTAATTGCCGCCTCAAAGTAATCCCCACTCTGTTGCTATGGACGCCGTCACCATGGAAACTCGCGCCTCTGTTTCATCATTCCATGTCATGTCGTTCGTTACTCGTTCATTTTTCTGTCTATCCGTCGCCTGCTGCTACCTTTATTCCCGATAAGAGCGAGCGAGCGAGAGAGAGAGAGATAATCCGGCAAAAGTCCGCGGACGATGTCTCGCTGCTAATCCGCTTTCGTTCGAAAGCCGCGGCGCAGTAATATCTTTATGCGGATTCGCCGGAGCGTGAAGCGGCCCGACCGCCCTTTATGCAATCTCTTCCGGCCAAGAAAATAGTGCCTTGTATTTGAAGCGAGATTTTCCATTTTCCGCTTCGGCGAGTCCCCGGGCACCGATGAATAAATGATATTTTGTCCCACCCGGGGTGTAGCCACCCCCTCCCGGCCCCGACCCCTGCCGCACTCCCCTGAGTCCTGCCCGTCGTTCTCCCACGACGGTCCTTTCAAACGTAGGGGGATCGATTTGGGGGTGGGGTGGTGGGGGTGGTGAACCTTTTGTATGCCCTGTCGAAGAAAAGAGCCTCGAGGCAAGACAGATAAACAGCAATCTATAATTATTGGCGATTGAAACACGAGAAACGCTCAATCAGGAAAGAGACAGACGAAGGCAGGCAAGCACAGACAGTGGCGTAGCCAGGGTTCCGGAATAAGGGGGGGCACGTCGACCAGTGGCGGTTCCAGAAATTCTTGGTGGGGGGATGGAAAAATTTATCGGAAGTTGGTGGGGGTGAAAATGAAGAAGAAGAAAAAAAGAAAAGAGAGAAAAAGGTCATTGTTAGTGTTTTGTCCACTAAATGTTAATAAACCTTGCCAAATAAGCCCGACAAGTAAAAAAAGAAGGTCATTCGCAGCATTTTTTCACTAATTTTTTAAAAACTCGCCGGAAAATAGGACCGGCAAGCCAAAAAGGTCATGGGGATGACGTCCCCGGTCAATCAACATGGCGGAACCGCCACTGACATCGACAATTTCGATTAACCCCTTAACCGTGTATTTAACTGTAACTCAATGTAAAATGGACGGATATATCCGGGATCCCCAGTTAAGGGGTTAAAAGGGACTATACTCTAACGAAAAACGTTGTCAAGAAATTCTTCGCAGCGCCGATTGTGTTTCCATCACCCTAGCTACGCCCCTGCCGATACATTCCTCGATTTCCACGACTGATCCAATCCAGAATTTTGGGCGCACCCCTCATGCCACCCAGTGGTGCCCCGACCCGACGAAGACAGAAGGACAGACAGATAGAGACAAATGCAGACAAACACAGTCTTTATCCAGTGTTTTGTCCAGACTCCAGGCCTTTGGGGTGGGGGAATTGACGTGGCTGGATGGGAAGAAACACAGTTGAATGCAAAAAATTGTATTGCTGCGATTTGGGGGTGATTTTGAGATGGGGGGAATCTCCCTCCTAACAGGCCTGTATAGAACACTGGTCTTTATCACTGGTTGGGTTGAACCCGAGAACGAGGGACATAACTAAATGAAAGTTTGAAAGTCCTGTCAAATATCTTGTGGAATGGGCGACCGAAGGAAGAGCCGTGTATTAAGATATCTGGTTCATTGTACAACAGGTTTTTTAGACAAGAAAAACAAGTTTTGTAATTAATTCGCTGTGTGAGAGAAGCCAATGGAAGGCATGTTGAACAGTGGGTGTATAGATAAAATCCATCTTTTCCTCTAGTCCCATATTAATTGTTTGAAATCACGCGGGAATAACCAATAACGAGAGATCAGATGACGATGACGAAGACGACCATAAATAACATTCTAAAGCGCTTTTACCATCCAGCTTAATTAAATTTGTGTAAAGCGCCTTTGATTTTGATCTATGTCATTTTTACGGCGCTATAAAAATTGTCAAGAAAAAAATAACGTCCTACTCAATTTCTGTCTACAAGATTCGAAATAGAGCACCTCTCAACCATTTCAAACTACACATATATAATAGCGCCAGAGACTGTACACGAGAAGTTGGTTAATCTATCTCACACGATATCAACAATGTGGCTTATTTTAAAATTACTAGTGGGGTGTTGTCCAAAGCGAATAAGAGAGTTCCTGCAATTTTTCCATCTAGTCGATTAAACAGTGCGCTACATAAACTGTATAATTGTTAGTTAAGAATGATGTTTCTCTTAAGTTATCTGCGTTTGCGAATAAGTATTTCTATCTATCACTTCCTTTGCATCTACTACTGTTTCGCCCAGCTGCCAAAAAGTTAGCCCTTTAGGCAGTGACGGAAGTCGATGACGTCACCCTGCGTCGTCTAAATATAGACCTATGTGCAGAGCAGCGATTGCCGCCGGCCAGAGGTCATCGCCCGACCTTTGAACTTCTGACCTCTGAATTTACACGGCGGGCGGCCGGGCGGTCGGGGCGAGCTGTTTTCCAGGTCCTTCATGCATTTAGTTTTCAAGGATGCCACGTACAGGTAATACATGCCCGTTGGCGTTTCAAAGTACCGTCATTAGTATTCTTTTGGCAAACCTTTGAAACTGCTTCTGTTGACGATGCGTGACCACTATAGGCATCTGCTTGTGAGAGACTTTGCCCCCAACTTTAAAAATTGTTCAATGTCAAAAATGTCTAAAATGGCGGCAAGGGGTGGGCTGTTCGAAACACACTGTTTTATTTAATATTACACTGTGGTCCCAAAAAATTTCAAACCATTTTTATCGGCTGCCAAATTATTATTTATACCATGTAAATAAAAATTCAGCGCTGTTTTGTTTCGCGACATACAGTTGCTAACTTGCTACAGATAAGACATGTTGCGAACAAGGTGAACATGGTGGTGTTTGAGGTTCTTGCTGGTTCTTGCTTTTGGTACAAAAATCCCTACCAAAACATAAGGGGTTTGGGCAGTGGCGGCTTTATCAAGATTTGTTGTTTAAAAGCATTAAGTATACCCAAAGCCACTGGGAGCCAAAACAGAAGGGGTTTGGGATTTATGGGACCACGATGTGATCTGTACAGGTCAAAATTATTGATAATAGTTAAACATACGCGTTGTGCCTGTTTTAAAATAATAATTATATAACTAGGATTTGCAATTAAATTAAATTAAATTCAAGAAATAATAAAAATAACGGATATATTTATCTTAGACATTTATTTATTCGACAGTTTTTGTCTTTTTCTATTCAAGTCTTCACTTCATTACGGCCACAAACTGGTCTTAAAAATGGCGAGAATAATCCATTATAATTTTTATAAGATCTCTATGTTGAGAAATAAACACAAACATAGAGTCGTACGCCTAGTGCTAAATGTCCTTTGAGAGACGGATCGATGTGACAAACCGCACCTGATGCTATGCGTCATCGTTCGGGCGTTTCAGATGGACGCCACTGATGCGTGACGTATCAGGCAATGGATCACTTCGCACGGCTTTGGGACAGTTCATCAATAACCCTGCGGCCTCTGACCCCAGTCACGTGATCCGTTGGCCCCGAGGGCGAACACAGGCGGGAGGTGGGGGTAGGCGGATTGGGGCGGGGGTATTGGCCATTGTACAGAGGTCAACATAATTGCCTGAAAAACTTTAAACGAACCAAGGCCTATGATTAAAGTAATAAAAACCAAAAAAACAATAACTAAAATTTTATGATGAGAACGACAACAACGGTGATGATTATGATGATGATGATGATGAGGAGGAGGAGGAGGAGGAGGAGAATGGATGAGAAGTGGGATGACAATAAATTTTGTGACAAGCACTCTGTATAAGATTATTCTATTTTATTCGGTGTTTATATTCAAAAGATATCAAATAATTCCAGGATATCTGGTCACTGAATATGTATCTCTCACTAGAATTCGTATGAACCGGAAGCGATTCAAAACCACCTCTATTATCGTCACGATCCATCGAAAGAGGTCGTAAATGACTCTCTCTGTCTGTCTGTCTGTCTGTCTGTCTCTGTCTCTGCTTGTTGTCTCTGTCTTCCTGTCTGTCTCTTGTCTGTCTGTCTGTCTGTCTGTCTCTCTCTATTTGCCTGTATATCTTTCTGCCTGTTTCTCTTTTCTATGTCTCTCTCATGTCTCCATGTCTCTCTGTTTCTCGGTTTCTCTGTCTGTCTCTCTCTGTCTATGTCTCTTTCAGTCTGTCAATTTGTCAGTGTCTCTCTCTCTCTCTCTCTCTCTCTGTCTCTTTTTCTCTCCTCTACCTCTCTTTCTCCCTCTATCTTTCTGTACCCTGTGACCCAGACACCCGTCCGGGGACCTTTTCCCCGATTTAATAATTCTCCCGATGCTAACTTCAGTCGAGGTCGGCCGGTACACGCCCCATCGCCGTCCTGGGGGAGAAACAGACCGCGTTGTTGTTGTCGCTTCGGACGGTTTACGGACCGGGACCGGGAACCGGAAATAGAATCCGTTTCCAGCCGAACTCGATCCACTTCCCAAGAGGCTCGAACCGGATCAATGGCGGGATCGCCAGCGAGGTAGGCGCGGTCTATAGTCACGTGATCGGTTTGATATCCGGTCACGTTCCTCTCTCGAGGCGAAAGAGAGGAGGCGGCTGCCGGTTATGCTGGGGGGGGGGATGCCCAATATTTTGTTCCAATCTATGGTCTCTATAAGCGTAAAATGGCATAGCCTATAGCAAGCATAGATTAAAATAAATGAATAAATATAATGTTCTTTTGTGTTGAATGGAAGTCAGTGTAATAGATATGATAATGCTGTCAGATTCCCTGCAACTTCTGTGTCTATCGGTATATAGACAAACAGACAGGAAGTTAATCAGAGAGAGAGAGAGAGAGAGAGAGAGAGAGAGAGAGAGAGAGAGAGAGAGAGAGAGAAGAAAGAGAGAGAGAGAGAAGATGGAGAGAACGAAAGAAAGATAGAGAGACAGACATGCAGACAGAGAACAGAGTAGTCAGAGACAGACACACATAGTGACAGACAGAGATCCAGAGGAGAGAGAGAGAGACTGCGAGACTGAGACTGAGAGACAGAGGCAGAGACAGAGACAGACTGTCACAGTGAAAGACAGAGAGCCAGAGAGAGAAGAGAGAGAGAGAGAGAGAGAGAGAGAGAGAGAGAGAGAGAGAGAGAGAGAGAGAGAGAGAAAAGAGAGCGATTTGCGTTCGTCTATGGTTGTCATGGCAACGAGACACTGTTTCGCAGTAAAAAGCACTACTCACTAACACGACTGTTTATTGATTCACCATCGAAGCGTTAAATGCATAGAAGGAATCGAATAACCTTTGGACACTGCTTCGCCTCCTATGTACACAGCATACATCAACGGCTGTGCATGTGGAGAGAAACCTTAAACATGCATCCTCTGCTCCGGCGTTCCCACGAGAGGCGCCCCAACCGACGGAAAGGTAATTTAGGGCGACGAGAGGAGAGGCAGGGTGTGGGGGGTTCGGTGACCACCCTCTATTTTCCCATTTTCCGTCTGCGTCGTCGGCGTCCGACGTTTGCCCGTTTCATGGACTGCGGAGACCGATCAATCTTCGTGAAGGGGAGAAGTCAGTTTCCGGCCGTTTTGCATACGGGCCGCTCCCCACCCCCCGGGAGCAGCCCCATTCCCCTCTCCCGCTCTCAAATACCCCCACTGCTCGTCCTCAATATAGCAGCGAGCGGGCACCTGCTTCGTGGACAGCCGATATCGCAAAAATTATATATATATATATATATATATATATATATATATATATATATATATATATATATATATATAGAGAGAGAGAGAGAGAGAGAGAGAGAGAGAGAGAGAGAGAGAAGGAGGAATTTTCTCCCTTACTCAGCTGTTTACGCCTCGGGCGAAGGAGAAAGATGAGGATGGGGAGGAGGAGGTAATGTGAAACCCTGTGTCCTCGAACCCTCCTTCTTCCATTTCACTCGACCATGCAGATGTGGTTGGTCGTGGTCGTTCGACCCGAATTTCGGACGATCGATTATTATACGGTCGTCTGTCCCGGTTGGTCGACGGTCGGTCGACCCTTTCCCCTCCCTTCCCTTTCCACTTCCCCCTCCCCCTCCAGTCACATAAAACGCGAACTAGGAGGCCAAGCAACAAAACCGAACGACGCCCAGGATGGATGGATGGATGGATGTATGAATGGATGGATGGATGGATGGATGGATGAATGAAAGAATGAATGAATAGATGGATGAGTGGCTGGATGGATGGATGGATGGATGGATGGATGGATGAACGGAAGTACATTTGTGGATATTCTATGACTTGTGTGTATGTTTGTGGATGTGTGTATGTTTGTTTGTGTGTGTATGCTTGTGTGTATGTTTGTGTGTGTATGTTTGTGTATGTGTGTTTGTGTGTTTCATTCGTAATCATCGAGGAGCAGAAGCCTGAGTTCCATCTGTCGTTGTCTTGTCATCTCGTCATCTCATCATCATCATCATCATCATCATCATCATCATCATCTCTTCGTCATCTCTTCGTCATCGTATAGGCATCTTGTCAAAAGTGAGGCGTGTTGTGGGTGAGGGTAGAGGGGGGAGGCGAGACCCCCGCGCGACCAATGGGCCCCGTGCTATCGGCTGGGCTCGTGCCATTGGCCAGGAGCCCTCAGCTGTCGCCCGTCACTTGGCACGACGCTGGCCGAGATATCAACGCGCGGAATGCATAGGTGTCGACCAGTACCGCCAGGACCGCGAGTACCGCGAGTACACTTGGCCAGCGGAAGCGTACCAGTACTGTTCAACGGGTGTGGAAAAAGCAGCAGAGATACTTTTCCATAGGTATCGTCTCTAGTCTTCCGCGGACAAATTCGTGGATTTTACTAGGGATTTTTTTTGCGTTCTGCAAGTGTGCTGTCGGCGTACCCGATGCGATTTCCTCGCTGTCAACAAGGAATGTAAAAGCGTCGCCGGGAAACTTGCACCGAATCGGTGTCGGTTTTTATCTGATATGCGATACCTGAAACTGTTGCCGTCAATTCGTGATAATTATCTGTCGGAAAATGCCGTCTTTTCGATTTGAATATATTTAAAAACCTTCGAACTGTTTCTCCGGTTTCGATGTCAAATGTCACGGACAAGGTCGCTCCAGGTACAAAATGGCGCCCGACGATAATTATAATCGACGTTGCCTAGTCACTCGTTCGCGATCGAGTCGCAATCGAATCGTTACCATGGTTACCGGCGAGTCGGCTTGACAACGCAGCGCGATGATCGCAACGGCCCCCGGCGACCGTCAAACGGTTGCCAGGTTCGCCGTCGTTTCCAGGACGACGACGACGACGACGACGGCGGTTGCCATGACAGAGGTTGCCGCGGCGACGAAGGCGGCGGCGGCGGCGGCGGCTGGGGCCCAGTTTGGATCGTTGACGGTCAGGCCCGGTTCGGCCACTCCCTACTCGGATGCAACGAACTGCCGGAAGGCGAAGAAGCACGTCGTCCGTCCGATGAACGCGTTCATCGTCTGGTCGCAGATGGAAAGGCGGAAGATCTCCCGGATCAGACCGGATATACACAACGCCGAGATCAGCAAGCGGTTGGGACTGCGCTGGCGGATGCTGTCGAGCGAGGAACGCCAGCCGTACGTCGACGAGGCGGAACGGCTGCGGGTACTGCACTCGCAGGAGTACCCCGACTACAAGTACCGGCCGCGCAAGAAGGTCAAGGTCAAAGGTCAAGGTCAAGGTCGAGGCGGCGCCGACGTCGTCGTCGTCGTCGTCGTCGAAGATTCAAGGTCAGGCGTCGACGAGGAAGAGGGGTTCGGACGGCGGCAGTTCGACCGATTCTTGTAGCGGTTCTGCGGGTAGACAGGAAGTGGTTTCGAACCTCCTCCTCGAAGAAGAAGAAGAAGAAGACGGCCACGATGATGATGATGATGATGATCTCCTAGGACTGATCCGAGGAGGTTTTATCGAGGTCCCGACGAGAAGCGATTCGCCGACGACATCGACGGACTCTTCGAGCTTCTATTCCGACTACTTCGCTGCTCCGTCGACCGACGAATCCCTGCTGTCCGCCGGAAGCGTCGATTCGCTCGGAGTTCTACTACTTCCGGAACGCCGCCACCACCACCACCACCACCAGCACCACCACCGCCACCACCATCAGCAACCGGAACCGGACGCTGCATCGTTAACGATCGGTTCCCTGTTCCAGCTGGACGTTTTCGCCGATCTGGATCTCCTCCAGCAGCAGCAGCAGCAGGTTCCGGCGGGCTCGCGGTGGCAGGCGGAGCTTCTCGGAGCCTTCGGGAAACCAGCTGGATCCTCTGCGGTCCCAACGGCGGCGGCCGACTTGTCGACGGTCGACGCCGCTTCGCCGCCGGGCGAGGAACTGATATCCGGCGGCGCTACGTCGTCATCATCATCGTCGTCATCATCAACGGACTATTTTCCACCGGAAGTGGCTGAACTCATCGACGCCGATTGGCTGGAAATGGGACTCGGAGGATCCATGGTGTCCATATTCTGACAAATACGTGAACAGTTTCAAAAATCAAATCAGGGCTATCACTCTCTCTATATATCAAATAGCTGTCATATATATATATATATATATATATATATATATATATATATATATATATATATATATATAATGGTCCAATACGGTAGCGCATCACCCGAGACCGTACATTGCGGTACGCTATAGCTGAGTATGCGTTATAATCGAGTCCGTTATAACGAAGCTCTAACTGTGTATGTTCTACTTTTCGCTAGGAATTTAAAAATTTACTTATTCAGACTTGGATATTAATTATTGATGTGTGTAAGCGCTCTTGTTTTAGGCATCAGCCTTGCTACTGCGCTATAGAAATTGTCTAATAATAATAATAATAATAATAATAATAATAATAATAAATAATAATAATATATTTATATATTTATATATTGTGTATTACCATAGGCGTAAACTTCTATTTGACTTATAGACTCTCCATTTTCTGAGAGGCCGCCATTGGGAAGAGAAAGGCATAGGGATTGGGTCCGACTTTTTTATCCAAGTTTATACGCCAGTGTGTATTACATGCTGACGATGATGGAATGCTCTTAACCCCTTAACTGGGTATTTAACTGTAACTCAATGTAAAATGGACGGATATATCCGGGGTCCCCAGTTAAGGGGTTAAGGTCCAGATCATAAGCGATAAAACGTTAGCTTTGCAGGTGAATTGTGAGTTTTATTTTGAATTTGACTAAATATTTATCTATGAATATGAGATTTAGAATCTAGAGATTACTGCTATAAATATTTTCGTGTATAAAGTTTATATTTTTAAGTGATCATTATTAATTATATGTATTTTTGTCTGAAAGAAACGAATATTACTATATAACACGAATCGCGATTTGAATAATTTCAACGCTGACGGGTTCTTGTTCTGCTTTCTTTCCCATTTCCCATTTCGCGTTTACGTTTGCTGCATTTCCGGTCCAAGATGTCTTTCGATGACGTCATAGTGACGTCACTATGACGACGCAACCTCTACGGCGCGGTGTTCAAGCGGAGATTGGCCACGTTCGATCTCACATTTTCATAATACTACCGACCACACCCCCCCCCACTCCCAACCCGCCACGCTACTCAACGCGGCTTTGCACAAATTCCACGACAGGTCTCGGGCCAAATAGGGGCCGAGCGGCCCGAGCCCCCGTGCTCCCGGTACTACGCCAATGATGGGGTGGGGTGGGGGGGGGTTGACAAAATGTGCAACATTTTCGGGTGTACTGCATTCCAAAATATGGTCAGGTTCTTTGTCTACAGTTTCGTTTGAGAGCTCTGGTATACATAATATCTGTAAACCTAGTCTTTACTTGCAGTGTTATTGATGATTTTTAATGGGGAGATCTTGGTTAACGACATTACAACATAGAGGCCGACTTCTTTTACTCAGCAAGATTTAGAATCATTTGAATATATATATATATATATATATATATATATATATATATATATATATATATATATATATATATATATATATATAGTCAGAATGGACGCTCTGAGGCTGAGCATTGCAACTGTCGGCAGCCTCCCCAAGCGCTATATAAATTCACAAGATTTTTCTGACAAGTATGGCTCTTAGTCTCGGCTGCATGTCTTGCTATAGGGCCTACTACTGTTGCCCTGCAGGGAGAAAATACAACAACAGCCCAAACAACTGGTAAAGGGAGGTGCAAATTTACATGCACGTTAATATAATGATATTTCGACCAGAAAAGTTTCATTGATGATATTTCAATTCCTACAGCAGTGAATTTCAAATATTGCTACAAAAACTAGGGTGCGGCGACACACTGAGAACCAGTGGCGTAGTCAAGGGGTTTGGGGGTTAATTAAAACCCGTTTGGCTGCTGAGGAAAATTTTTTCATGCGTTTTCATATATTTGTTTATTTTCGGACGCGATTTGGGGGTCAAACCCCTCTTGGTTGGCTGCCGACTTAAAAATTTCTAAGTAGTGCTATAGAATGTAAAGGTGTAAGGAAGACGACGACTTTTTTGCTTGTAAATATTTTATCGAAACCAACCCCCTTCCGGAAATCCTGGCTACGCCACTGCTGAGGAGAGGCGGAGATATCAATTGCACAAGAATACAAAAATGATTGTCAGAACATGAAAATGGATATATGCATGCTCGCATTCTAAATGGCCACGAGTTCCACTTTTCCAACTTCCTGTTTTGGCGTCGTTACGTGATAGATATACATCGACACTTTAGGATTCCTTATCTCAGAATATTCTTATCTGTCTGTGTGTGTGTGTGTGTTGTGTGTGTTAGGGTCGGCGTGTGCTAGCGCGTTTCGCTATTATCTTGGCTTGACGTTGTCTGCGACAACTAGATAACCATGCAGTCAAAAGACAGCGTACAGATTTCAGATTAGACTATAGGCTTAATAGCTTAAACGTAAATACATAGACAAAGAAACTGAAATAAAAGCGATTACAGTCAGCCGTGCCTACACTAAACTCGTAATATACGATAGTTTCGTTAACCAAATGTCTTATGTTTCCAAAGACAGGTAATAAATACGGCAGTTATATTAGTTATAATTAATAATTATGAAACGGTTGGCTAACTATAACTCATGACTATTGACATTTGGACTTTTCTATACGTGACGGTAGCCAACATGACGAGTTACTATTATCACGTTCATATGGCATCTATAACATTAAAATCGTTATCTGTATGTCTGCTACCTTCAAGCGTTCTGATTAGTTGACTATTGCTAGACAACTAAGACCGTTTAGTCCTTACGTCGCGATGCGTTGGTGGGCGAGCGTTGACTATTGGTAGAGCGGTTTAGACCGTTTAGTCCTTACGTCGCGATGCGTTGGTGGGCGAGCGTTGACTATTGGTAGAGCGGTTTAGACCGTTTAGTCCTTACGTCGCGATGCGTTGGTGGACGATGTTCGAAGACGACGTTGCTATTGGTAACAATTGTTCGTAGAACCGGTTTAGTCGAGTCATTGCAGCATCAGAGGACTGGGCGTGCGACGACGTTGCTATTGGTAACAATTGTTCGCAGCAATTTTAACGTACATTTTAGCGTACACAAAAAATACGTGTACAGCGTCACAAATGGCGACAGTTGCGTGATTTTAACGTACATAGGCCTAATTATTACGTGGCGCAGAGCTTGGCTAGGTGGCGATCATTGAAATGTTGTTCAGCATGAATTCAATGATTGGGTATTAGGTATAGGTATTGGATTAGTATTATCCTGCACTGCGAGCGAAGCGAGCGCGAGCGAAGCGAGCCTCTTTCTAGTATACTCTGAATGCGAAGCTTGTATATGTTACACTGGCCTGTATAAACGATAGCAAACTGTAGTGTAAATCTTTTTACTAAGTTTAATCGTCTGAAAAATTCAGTTGTAAGCTTGAGGATAGCGCCTCCACTTTGCACTGGCCTCGGCTGATGAGAACGAGGAGGTAGATCTTAACCCCTTTACCGTGTATTTAACTGTAACTCAATGTAAAATGGATGGATATATCTGGGGTTCCCAGTAAAGGGGTTAATCGCAAAGTCCTTACTTTGATCAACAAACCCTTGAAGATTATTATTATTATTATTATTATTATTATTATTATTATTATTATTATTATTATTATCTGAGCAATTTATATAGCGCAATAGGCATGGAAAATGGGCAAAGAATGTAAGAGCGCTTTACAATATGAACAATAAAGATTAAAATATATACATATACAATGAAGATGTCACAATCCACCTAAGCCTTGGGCTAGACGTCATCATCATCATCATCATCATCATCATCATCATCATCATCATCATCATCATCATCAATCATCATCATCGTCGTCGTTGTCGATAAGTTTAACTGGACTATAAAATCAGAATAGAATACAAGTACAAATTTGGGGCTGTCCATTAATTATGTCAGCAATTTGTAGGCAAATTTTCACCCCTCCCCTCCCTTGTCAACAAATGTCAACTTTCATTTACCCCCTATAATTACGTCAAAAACTTTTGACACCCCCAAGATCAATGACAGGTCCCAATAACAAGGTTATTATCTTTTGCGGTGATGACCATTTTTCCCTTTTTTGCTCATCGAGTGTCAAAATGTGATGGTTATGACCTTTTTGCCATGCTTTTTTCCATTATAATAAGTAGTATTCCGTGAAATTTCCTATTTTTTGATTATTTGTAAAAAGTGAAATTGTTGACGTCAACTTCTCTTGACCCCCTCCCCCTGTCAACAACTGTCAAACTTTTTCAAACCCCTCCCCTAAATTGTTGACGTAATTAATAGACAGCCCCTTTTGAAGTTAGGCCTACACTAAACAATAAAGCTCCGTTATCATTAAAAGTCAAAACAACATTACCCACAATGCACTGCCAAAGGTGATATGCAAATTATATGCAAATTCCATCAATATCTGTTATTCCTATATAAACCATCACAATATTTAGGTGGTCTCTTTTAAAACCTGCCGCGAAATGACAGCGCCACTCGACTCCACCCTGGAGGATTTCATCGCTCGGACGGTTCTCCCCCGCCGGGCGAAGGTCACCCAGGGCTACTACGAGGCGGGCGATGAGGAGGGCAATCGGGAGTTCTCCAACGGGGAGATCATCGACGTACGCCGTGTCCTCTGTCCTCTGGTCGACCTGACCTTCACCCGACGAGGAACCCTGACCGCGACCAAGACCACCGTTTCCACCCGGATCCAGGACGTCCGGTTCCGCGTGGTGACGCGGCAGGAAGCGCTTGGCCTGAGCAAACCCCTCGCATTCCGATCGGCAAAGCAGCTGGCCGACAACTGGCCGAACAT
The DNA here is from genome assembly GCA_018105865.1 of Metaphire vulgaris. NCBI lineage: Eukaryota > Metazoa > Annelida > Clitellata > Crassiclitellata > Megascolecidae > Metaphire > Metaphire vulgaris. The sequence goes on from CM030858.1 coordinate 10,866,674, forward strand.
GGTAAAGCTCACAGAGGACTTACGATCACCAGCAGCAGCAGCTGGTGGGGGTGCGGCGAAGCCAGAGGTGGTCGCTTGCAGGGGCGACGAACTGCGTCTAATCCGACTGGTGTTCGATGATCCGGATGGTGTCCAGCTGGAGCTGAAGAACATTTACCGTCAGCAGCTGGTCCGGATACCCATCGACTGTGCCGCGTCCTTCGAGGAAGTCGCGGATCCGCGGTCGTACGCCATACAGGAGCTGGTCGACGCCGCCAGAGTCCCGAGATATCTGAAGATCGACCTGTCCGGATCCGCGAAAGATCAGCGTATCCGCATCCGGGGACTTCCGCCCGACCACAGGGGGATCCTGATGATGGACAGGCCGTCGGCGCTGGTCGAGATAGCGCGGGTGCTGGTCGACGATTCGACGGGGAGCGAATACCACGGGACTCCGCTCCTCGTCCCGATCGACTGCGACGTCCGGTTGGCGTCCAGGGACGACACCTACCGTCCGCTTCCCTTCGAAAGCCTCCATCTTTCGAAGCTCGACGCCCGCCACGCCGCCAGGTGGCCGTCCGTGGTCCGCGTGGTCGCCTGGACGGAAGAGACGACGGTCCTGCGTAATCACGTGACCCGTCCCGGCGACCAATTGGTGGTCTTCGCGATGACGTCAGTGGACAAGATTCTGGCTCGCGGCGAAGGGAAGTTCTTCATGATTCCCGTCGACCACCGCGGCTGCTTCACGAGAACCAGTCCACCGTCGTCGACGTCGTCGTCGTCGGAGTCGAAGCTGGACCTGAAGTCCTTGGAGAGGAGTTCGTTTCCGTTCGCCGTTCGCTACTCGACCGTCTGCGAGTACCGCAACACGGCCGACGACCACCTGCCGAAGGGCGCGTGCCTGACCTTCGAGCGCTACGTCAAGGCCGAACGGTCGGTCGTCGCGTCGAAGCTGTTCGGCGACGTCATCGGGTGCGGATTCCATCTTCCGCTCAGAACGAAGATCACCGTTCGCATGGAAAAGCGCTGGAAGATATCGACGGATCCGCCAGGGATGTCTCCGTTGGATTCCTGCTCCGAAGAAATCCCGGGAGCTCTGTACAACGAGATGATGAAATCAGTCGACTACGAATGGGTAGAGGCTGACACACAACCACCACCAAGGTACTACTACTACTACTACTACTACTACTACTACTACTACTACTACTACTACTACTACTACTACTACTACTACTACTACTACTACTACTACTACTAGACCTAATAATAATAATAATAATAATAATAATAATAATAATAATAATAATCCAAGCGTAAAGGGTAAAAGCAGCAGACATGGCAATTGGCCTTTCAAAATGACCTTTGACCTATGATCCACGTGACCCATTGAACCTTTGACCAGTGCCCCTGTTACCCATGACACGTGGGTCATTCTCTGGCAATTAGGTATAAAAAACATCTTGTCCAAGTTGTTAAACTTTGTCAAAATTTGATGGCTAATGGATGAAGATCCACCGACCAATAATTGCAATCTCTGACTGTTTAGTTTCACGTCATTCGCTAGGGGGATTATAGAAACTCAAATTTAAGAAATAGGTTGTGAGTACAAGATCGATTTACTAAAGTAATCTTGTATTGTATTGTATTGTATTGTATTGTATTGTATTGTATTGTATTGTATTGTATTGTATTGTATTGTATTGTATTGTATTGGCAGTAGCTGGACTTTTCTGTTAATCAAACCAGACAAAACGCCTCCCGAAACTTTTACAGACTCGTAGAGATTATCACTTTGAACTTCTCCTATGCACAGGCCATTAACAAGCCGATAACAACGTAAGATAGATAAGATAATGCGCTCCGTCTCAATAGGAATATATCTGTTTACTTAGAGATAAAGTTGATTCATTTGCCAGTTGTCATTCTTACGCTTTTAGTCTTGCATCTTTTTATCGTCTTTATACCGGCGCATTTTTGAATGCTAAGTGCGCCATATAAATTTACTTAACTAACCTAACTAACTTATAATTAATATAATTGTCAGCGCTAAGCTGCGAAGGTAAAACTCAGGTCTAGGGAAGGTAATGGCAACCTACTCTAGATTAATGGCGTAAGCCACCTGCGTCGCTGCTTGCCTTAGTAAACGGAGATCAGAGCCAGACCCCCTACGCTCGTCCGAGAAGAGTGTTACCTTTATCTGTTAAATAACCTAAACCTGACAGTTGCCGTTGGAATTCAACCCCGTTCAGTGGGATCTATCCACTTGCTTGGAGGGGTAGAAGAGGAAACTTTTCTTTAGACCTCCTCGGATGTCTTCCGAGCATCGTCGGGCCACCAGCAGCCGACCTGCGCCACCGACACTTGTTGGCCGAACCGCGCCAAAACACCCGAAGCCTCCTCCGATTCCAAAGGACAACGGCAGTGACGGTCTGAAACATACATGCCATCAGAATTCGTTATCACCATCACTGTAACGTCATTCAGCGTTTTCTAATTGCATTGACATAGCCACGGGGAGAGGGGTCGCCCTATAATGGCTGGGCCCGTCGTGAAATTTGCACAAAACCGCCGGGTAATTTGGGGTTGGGTGGCGGGGGGGTATGATCGAATACGTGAATGTGCATTGAGGAGCTTTACTGTCCGTTGGAGACTTTTTACCGAAGATGTCGATGTGCGCCGCCCTCCCCCAATTCCGGAACTCTGGCTACGCCACTGCCCAATCGCTATTATATATTATAATCTAACCGAATCATCAACTTCTATAGCGCCATTTCTTGATGCACAGAACCTGCAACCGATGGCAAGCCAACTCACAACCGCACAAGATCCGAGGATATGACAATAGGCCAAATAAAATAGTTTTAAATTATATTACTGAATTATATTATATTATTATTATTATTATTATATTATTATTTTTACATTAAAAAATTTATTACCGAGAAAATTTTCGAAGGAACCACATATTTAATGTCACGCCGAGAGAAAAAGCAGTAGCAGACATTTGCATGCATGCGAACGCATAAAGCTTTGCTCTGTAGTTTCAAAATATCAATTATTTTACGGATTGGTCGACCACCGTATGCTTAAATTTGGGTGAAAAAGTGCGGGAGAGACCAACCCTTATACTGTTCTCTTTTTCCAGCCTAGCCACTCAAAATGCGTGGGGTTGACGGCACGAGCCTAGGGGCCTCAATATGAAGCCTGCGCCCATGGATAAGCCTGATTGCCTAAGTCTCCCTAAGATCTTCTGATTAAATGGAGAAACTTGCCAACAGTATTTAAGTATCGATACATTGTTTGAGTATCGAAACATTGTATTTAGGTATCAAAACATTGTATTTAAGTATCGATACATTGTTTTTAAGTATCGATACATTGTATTCAGTGGCGGCTCTAGGATTTGGCAAGTGGGGGGCCGTTGGGGTGACAACTTCTAATCATGGGGCCAACCATTTGTTGTTTAATGTACATGTATGTAGCATTAAGTATAGGGTCCCAACTGGAGGGCCACTGGGGGCCAGGCACCCAATAGGGCGGCACGGGCCCCCCTGCCCCCTCGGTGGTGCCGCCACTGATTGTATTTAAGTATCAAAACATTGTATTTAAGTATCGATACATTGTATCTAAGTATCGATACATTGTATTTAAGTATCGATACATTGTATTTAAGTATCGATACATTGTATTTAAGTATCGATACATTGTATCTAAGTATCGAGACATTGTATCTAAGTATCGATACATTGTATTTGTTGGTATTTGTAGATGATAATCACGATTACACTTATATAGATTTAGAACGAAATATTTTGAAGAGACTTCAATCAACAGAAGGTAGAGACGACTTCAATGCTAGTTCATGATCAATCATATAGCACCGTTTTAACTTTCTATTATATTTCACAAATTATATTTCATTATATTTTTATTGTGTATTATTATATTATTATATTATATATATTATTGTATATTTATTATATCTCTAATTTATTTATTATTTGTGGTTTTCATTAAACACCAATAATGCATGACGACGACGACGACGACGATGATGCTACTGCTGTTGTTGTTTCTAGTAATGATGAAGTTGATGCTGATGATGGTGGTGGAGGTGATGAAGATGCTGCTGCTGATTATTATTATTATGATTACGATGATAATGATGATGCTGAATTGATGACGATGTCAAATGCAGACAATCTCGAAATTATTAACCACAATGAATTAAGATTACCGGTGCAAAGCTGCTGTCGGACGAATAATTTTTTTATTCTTTCTCCCCCTCCAGAAACCATCGCCATTCCAAACAACGGAAACATCAGTCATTTCAGCGCCGAACAGATGGTGGCCTTCCTGCGCGAGAACCACGCCTCGCCGGCCGCGATTTCGGCGTTCACCAGGGAACGCTACGACGGAAAGACGTTCGCCCGAATGTCCGACGATCAACTCCAACAGCTGGGCATATACATCCCGATCATTCAGTACTTTCGCGATAGAAGTAAAACGCAACTGGTGCTATATCAACTGTGAATTCGGACAGAGCTGGCTGCTGGGGCGTAGCGACGGGGGTAGGGGGGTATATCGGTATATATGCCACCCCCAAAAGTCAGGCTGCCTTAAAGTTTTTAATGTGTTTTTAAAAATAGATTTTCATCGTCTTTTTAAGATTTATACTCCCCAAATCACATTATACTCTCTCTCCCCAAATCAAATTCCTGGCTACGCCCATGGCTGGCTGTAAAACAAAAAGGCGCTATATATGTATACAGACACACAGTTTTTGCTTTCTAATAAGTCAAAATATTCTAAAACTGGCGACAAATCATTACTCTTTGATTGCTCTTACGATATTTTATTAAAATAGTCTTGTCGCAATTTGCTTATCCGCGAGGGGTGGGGGGGGGTGGGAGATGGGTTGGATGTGAAGGTACGAGGCCCCTAATGCAATATTCTGGCTGGTCTGGTCGTGGAATTTGCGCAAAACCGTTGAGAAATTTGATGTGTGTGGGGGGGAGGTTGCATGATCGAAGAGAATAATACGTGACTGTTCGAAGAACTCCTTTGCGAACTTTTTATTCGAAAATGTCAATGTGGCCCCCCCCGCCCATTTCCGGAATGCTGGCTACGCCACTGTGCTTGACACAAAAGAGATAGAACATCATTCACCACTCAGCAAGATCTCTCTTTATATATATATATATATATATATATATATATATATATATATATATATATATATATATAAAAAAACCGGAACCGGACTAGTCACATTTAGGTTTGCATTTAATATTGTCCGGTTTTTGCTATATATATATATATATATATATATATATATATATACTGTACATTGGTAAGGTATTTTATAGTCAGGATTTGGAGTACCATCGATTGATTCCTAAGGTTATTAGAAATGGCGCTATAGAAGCGCATTATTGTTGATATTAATTGAAAAAGGTACCATATCCTATACCTAGGGTTCCTCATTTGCGAAAAGCATGGCCGACGTTTCGTTCGTTTAACTTTCAACTCTTCAGTCTCGATTCAAAACACGCTCTCTGCATACGGGCGATCGCACAATGGAGTTTTTTTGGCCGTATGGACGCCAAAGATTGACAAAGAATAGGGCGGCGTGCGACAGACTGAACGCGATATATGCACAGGTGTACGTTTACCTGTTCCGAATAACAAAGCGTAAAATCCCGAAAACCTGCGAGAAAAGACTGAGCTATTGTACAGACCTGTGCCTCTCACCGTTAATCTGGTATTTACGGTCGACTCTGTCTGTCTCTGTCTCTGCGCCTCTCTCTCTCTGTCTCTCTCTCTCTCTGTCTCTGTCTCTCTGTCTCTGTCTCTCTGTCTCTCTGTCTCTCTGTCTCTCTGTCTCTCTGTCTCTCTGTCTCTCTGTCTCTCTGTCTCTCTGTCTCTCTGTCTGTCTGTCTGTCTGTCTGTCTGTCTGTCTCTCTCTCTCTCTCTCTCTCTCTCTCTCTCTCTCTCTCTCTGTTGGATAGTATAGGACTTTGAGGAAACAGGTACATAAGTTGGTAAGTAAAATCTCGTGAATTTCTTTAGTATGTCATTTTTTGTTCTCTGCTATAAGTTTTCTCGATTGGAATATGTATTTATTAAACTGTACGTGTACGACAAGAAGACAGCGTTTAGCAAAGTTTGTAACAAGAATTAGAAAAGCTCACAGAGAAGCTACAGCAGGAGTTAGCCTGCAGGGCTGTGCATTGTGGACAGTAAAGTAGTGATTCACATTTTTTGCTATAGCAGCAGGCAATCTGGTGCTTGACTAAGGTATTCATACTTGTAGTATTTTATTATCGATGGCTATGCATGTCTGGATGTACACTGTACAGTACACCGTGTCCGGATAAAAAAGGACGCCAACTCTAGTTTCACTATGACTGCGTCCGAAATCATGTGTAAATTCTATCGGTTGACATTTTCATTATTCGTTGTAAGCCTTTTTCAGATAATGTGTGTATCCATCCTAAACCAATTTAAATTTTTAATTTTAAAATTAAATTTGTATGAGGTCCCGGCTAAGTTTTCTTTAAGTTATAGTGAAAATAGCGTTGGCTTCCCCTTTTTGTCCGGACACAGCGCCTATATCTCACCCACAATATTAAGACAACATAGGTTAGGTACGGGAAGTTTATATAGAGTTTTTGCTATATGCTTGACATCTGTCTGTCTGTCTGTCTTTCTGTCTGTCGTATTCTTAGTCTGCTTGACTTGGTCTCAGTCTGAGCTTGCTAATTCAGAGAAACTCATGAATAAGGCCCATAGAATCTACATAGACACGGAAGTGTATACATACACACATACAAGCACCTATACATATGCAAGTAATCTATTCTTCGAATATATATGTATGTATGTATGTATGTATACATATATATAGTGCCAGGGGCGCCCATCCCCCCTGGCTGCTGGAAGCAGCTTTCCCTTCCCTATCCTCTCTTCCCTCTCCTACACCTAAACGGGGTCCTGCAGGGATTTATCTACATCGCATTATTATTATTATTATTATTATTATTATTATTATTATTATTATTATTATTATTATTATTATTATTATTATTATTATTATACGAAAAACTAGCCGTATAAGACTCGACACTGGACATTGACACCCCCCACCCGCAAATTCATGGAAGAAAGCCTGGGGTCCGGGGTATAACTCCGGAAAATTTTTAAAATCAATAGATGCTCGTAGGTGAGTTTCAGTGCGTTTTGGACATTAAATCGCACACCTTGGGGCATCAGGATAGGTCTCATACCAGTAACTTCTAAATCTTAATTTCTTGGAAAATTCCAACAGCCACAAAGTACTATTAAATGTAAATTGAAACTATGGAGAGATATCGCAGTAATTGCGCTGGCAAACTATTCAAAATTACCTGCAAATTATCTATTGGCAATATGACCACATCCAAATGCAAATAAAATAAATGTTACTTTTAGTATTTATTTTAAAAATTCGATTTCTCCAACAACCACGCCTACATCTTTTTTATAGAGGCATTAAAGCTGCAACAACTGCAAAAGGGATAACTAGACTTAAGGCAGCTGACTGAAGCAAGCAAATTATTAACAGTTCTAATTGCACCGTTTCACAGTTTTGAATGGATTGTAATTTGTTGATGGAGGTCTTTAGAAGGCTGTGGTGTAGGGAGTTGCAGTAGTCTAATTTGAAATGTAAACTTCATGTGAGTCTATTAGTTTGTTATAAATGATTTTTATTTCACAGGAAGTTTGCACTCTTCATCATTAGAATGACTGTACGTACAAGTGACAATAATAATAGAATTTTATGATTGCCTGATAATAATGAACTTGAACTTGAATTGAGTAATCTTATATGAAGGTACAAAATTGCACTGCAGTAAAACCAGTAATTGCGCAGTCATTGAGGGGCCTATCGAATTAATATACTACTCTAACGTGATACCAAAACTCAGGGGGGAATTTCCTCCCCCTTAGGTCTTTCAGGAAGCATTTGCTTCCTTTTCCCTCTTGTGTGGGCGCCCATGTATAGTGCTGCATAGTATTAAATCGTGACTTAGTCGGTAACTTAACTGATTAAGGTCATTAATTTGTGTCTAGCTGTATTGGAGGCAGTTGTCAAAGTGGACAGTAAGACTTAAATAATTAATTAATTATTTAAGTCTAATAGATGCATGACATACTAGGATATTTCTAGCGGAAGCGAGGGGAGTACATGAACACGCACGAATAATGGCGCTATAGCAGTTTCCGGAGTTTGAAAACAGAACAAAGACAAAGATAAAGACAAAGAGGGACAAAGACAAAGAGGACAAGGACAAAGAGGACAAAGACGACAAAGGCAAAGAGGACAAACACAAAGAGGACAAGGACAAAGAGGACAGACTCAAATACAAAAAAGGAGAAATACAAACAGGAGAAAGGCAACTAAGAGGAAGACAGAGGCAGAGGACAAAAGACAAAGGACAAAAGACAAAGAGGAAAGATGTCTTTTGCCGAGATGAACATGAGCCTGGAAAACTTCGTCAAGCGCTTCCAGCTTCCGCACAGCGCCAAGGTCATCGAAGGTTACCAGGGCGAATACGACGTGGAGTTCTCCACCGGGGAAGTCCTGATGGTCTACCGGGCGGCCTACCCGCTGTCGGTCAGCCTCACGCTCAACGACCCTCCCCCCGCCGCCGCCGGGAAAGCGAAGCAGGTGAGCATATCGGTGGTCAACGACGACGTCAGGTTCCACGTCGTGTCGCGGTACAAAGAGCCGCGCATCTTTCGCAGCGTCAAGGAAGTCATCGACGCCTGGCCTCTGACGATCAAGTCGCTCACCGATGACGTCACCGGTGACGGGGGCGGCGACGGCGGCACCGGAAGCGGAAGTGGATTGCGCTATCGAAGGCACGACCAGTTGCGCCTGCTCGGGAGCCGGCTTCACCAGACGGACAACACGGTTCTACTGGAGTGCCACCTGGCGAGAACGCGCCAGACGGTCCTTCTGTCCGAGCACGACGGCGGCGAGTTCCTGGAGGTCGCCGACCAGCAGTCGTTCACCGTCCAGGAGCTGGTCGACCTGCCGAGAGCGACGCGAACCCTCCGGCTGGACGCGTCCGCGAGGGGCAGCTCCTACCCGTGCGGCATCCCCGCCAACTACGGGGGCACTCTGACGATGAACAGACCGGACGTCAAGGTCCAGATCGCCCGCGTCTTGGAGGGTGACCTCGACGACAACGTGACTCTCAGCGATCCGGTCCTCGTGCCCGTCGACTGCAACATCACCCTGGCGCCGCGCGACGAGGTCTACCGCCAGGACAACCTCTTCCTCATGCACAGCCTTCGAGGCATCGTCGAGAACGACGCCAGCCAGTTCCCCTTCGTCGTCAGAGTGGCGCAGGTCATCCGGACGTCGACGGTGCTGCTGATCCACACCGTTCACACGAACGACCTGGTCGTCATCTTCGCCAGGAAGCCGGTACACAGGATCCTGTCGCACTGCGGAAACCGGTACTTCCTAGTACCCGTAACGCATCAGGGTTGCTTCGTCGCCGCCGACGACGGGGGGTCGAACGAAAGGTTAGATCTCGCCCAGCTGGGCGCCGCCTCGTTCCCGATGCACGTACGTTACGTCGCCAATGACTACGCGAACGTCATCGAAGACCTGCCTTCCGATGATGACGTCATCGCCTTCGACGCTCTCGTCGACGATGACGTCAGCGCTGTGGCGGCGAAGATTTTCGACGAGAACGTCGGGAGCGCGTTTCACGTTTCGCTCAGCGGCGCCAACGTCAAGGTGCAGAGGACAAACTGGCGCGGAAAACTGCACCGGGTCCCGGTGAAGATGTCGCCATACGCCGACTGTTCCGAGGAGATATCGGAGGAGAGATACAACGAGATCATCGGGGAACTGTCTGCTCCAAAGCCAAAACCACAGTAAGCGCATTGCCAGGGATACTTTTACACCCCCTAATACCCCCAACACCCCACCCACCCGAATTTGAGACCCGACACCCCCTAACACCCCCCCAATATGAGGCAGGGATTACTTTTTTGTTTTTTTGCTTGTCAGACTTTTTCGGCAGAGATCCCCAAATTCCGGACTTGAACGGCATCCAGCGAAACAAATGCCAAGAACAAGAACAGAGAGGAAACCGAATAAGAAGTTCAAAATAAAACTCAGTATTATAGGATACTAGATTGGAAGGGTAAAACAGTGGTTCGCAAACAGGGCAAACCCTCCCAAACCACTTAAAACCTTATTATTATTATTATTATTATTATTATTATTATTATTATTATTATTATTATTATTATTATTATTATTATTATTATTATTATTATCATCATTATCATTATTATTATCCTTATATTATTATTATTATTAGTAGTAGTAGTAATAATAATAATAGTAGTAATAGTAGTAGTAGTAGTAGTAGTAGTAGTAGTAGTAGTAGTAGTAGTAGTAGTAGTAGTAGTAGTAGTAGTAGTAGTAGTAGTAGTAGTAGTAGTAGTAGTAGTAGTAGTAGTAGTAGTAGTAGTAGTAGTAGTAGTAGTAGTAGTAGTAGTAGTAGTAGTAGTAGTAGTAGTAGTAGTAGTAGTAGTAGTAGTAGTAGCAGTCGTTAAGATGATCGATCATCCATAGAAGTTGAAGAGATATTTTAACCGAATTCTGTCTTCACAGATTAAAACCAATGTCTGGATCGTCTTCTGGAAGGAGAGTACCTCAACCGCCGAAATTGGAGGACGACAGCAGTAAGTCTTCCATTGCCACCACCTCGGTGCATAATACACCCCACGGGGCGTTTGATGTGTGGCGCAAATTCCTGGCAACGCCCTACAAACAGGCTATCAACTGTATAATATTTTTGTTTTCTAGAGAACTTGTCTTACAAGAAACCAGCTCTCTTAAACCCCTTCTTATCTTTCATTTCGATTTTTAGACATTTGACAGAGAACAGATTTCTGAAACTCTTTGTATAGTGTCGTTTCAAATGGCTCACCATTTTTCGGGGCATTTTGAATGCTGTAGAATAAAATTGACGCAGAATATATTGACAATTCTAGTACGGTTTGACTCAGCTAAGCTGGGGACACACGAAAATGTGCTTTTAATTTGTTTCATCACTCTTCTGGATTTTGCATATCTATAGCCTACTGTAGCAATAATCCTTGCATTGTCCAATGTCAAACAGGCAATAGCGTCGCCACGGTGGGCGGGGGCAAATGGGGGCAAGTGCTTCCCCAACCTGCCCCAGACCACCTACCTGATTTGCGAAATCCAGTGAGAAAGTTTTCTGTGAAGGGTGGGGGGCAGCGGTGAGTAAAGGAATCTGACACGCTAGCCCCTTTTTCCCCCAACCAAAAATTCCTGGCGACACCACTGTTTCTTTAGGTACGTGTACTAACGATGATTAACTTTAGAATGGTTTCAATTATCATGAAGGCTCTAATACAAAAAATGCGATAGTAAAAAAATCGAGAGTTACATTATCGTCAGATAGCAAAATCGTGGAAGTGCCATTATTTTTTTGTATGTTGCAGGGCTTCAAAAGGCCCGTCACCCTGATGGTTCTACCAGCGCCGCTTCTCTCCCGGTCTGTCCTCCAAAGAAAAAGCCGCCGGGTAATAAAAATCAGCGTGCGTCTCTTCTATATTATTATTATTATTATTATTATTATTATTATTATTATTATTATTATTATTATTATTATTATTATTATTATTATTATTATTATTATTATTATTATTATTATTATTGTGATTATTATTATTATTATTATTATTATTATTATTATTATTATTATTATTATTATTATTATTATTATTATTATTATTATTATTGAGTGAAATTCGAAGCTGGCACTAGCGTGAAATTTCCATGCTAAACACAGGCATGGTAGAACAATTTTAGAAAAGGCTTTGGACGAGCGAACCGTTTCCATTGATTAATTAATTATCTCTTTTGATTACCAAAGTAATTAATTACTTTTAATTAGTTTATTAATTAATTGTTTATTTTATTTAGTTTAGTTTATTATTTATTATTATAATTTATTAGTATTTAGATTAGTTTATTAGCTAATTAATTATTAGTTTATTAATTTGATTGTAATTTCAGTTATAGCTAAAACACAGATCTCGAGGATCAAAGGAGAGATGAATGAATTTAAGGATTGAAGCACCCAGTTTGGCACTCCACGATAAGTTTTTCCCCAATCTCAGTGCATTTTTTTATTCCAAGCGTCAAGTGCAAATATGTCAATATTACAAGCAAGAATTTGCTTGAACCAAGCACTTTTTTATAATTGTGATACACGTCACGTGACGAAAAACTATAATGAATTCGGCGTGTGTTGGGTTTGTCTATAGACGCGTCCGTATCAAATGTTGTGTAAGTATTGTTTTGATGATAAAGTGCATTAAAGATGAGTAACAATCAAATTCACAGAATTCGTTAAAATTTTTTTAGCTGCTCCTTCGAATGCGTCCCTGCCTCCCCCTCAGCTCCCTTCGCGGAAGGACACCTGTAGGCCTATTGGTAAAATAAAGCCTTCGAAACCCTTGAAGTTCGGCCAAAAGCCAGAGACAACACATCGACCAGGTGGCGCACCAAGTAAGTAAGAAACGACGACAAATATACCCTGTTTAAATCTCTAACTCTCGGGTAAGAGTTAATGCTACTACTACTAATACAACAACAACAACAACAACAACTACTACTACTACTACTACTACTACTACTACTACTAATAATAATAATAATAATAATAATAACTGTATTTAAATTTAAGTGGCTTAGTATGACAGTATATAACAGTATACAATGCAAAAAAGGATATATATTAAATTTCTTTTATTCAAACATATTTTGGACTATAATCACTAATTCTGGTGCACCGGTTGTACAGTAGTTATTCGGTCTGAATATTGTAATTTCTAGTTTTACCATCGGTTGTTTCATTCTACAATAGGCCTTTATACTCCTAGATTCATCCAGAAAGTTTAATATTTGGAGATTGGTAAGCAGCTAGCGATAATTAATCACTTTCGATCAGTGGCGTAGCCAGGATTTCCCGAAGGAGGGACTATGGTTTTGTGGTTCCCACGATTCCCAACTTCGGAAAATTCTGACAAGCAAAAAAATCCTCAACTATAATAATACGCAAAAAAATTTGGTCGGGGAACCAAGGCGGGTGGTTTAACCCCCAAGTCCCCTGGCTACGCCACTGCTTTCCAGTATGACACATTAACGATGTCTGTGCTGATCTTGTTGTTGCGCCACCTAGCGAACGCCCTGAAAATACCGGAAGACGGAAACGTTCGCCATTTTAATGTCGACCAGATGTCGGAATTTCTGAAGGAAATCAAAGTCGCGGATGACGTCATCGAAGAGTTGAAAGACATCAGATTCGACGGAGAGGCACTCAGTCACATGACCGATAGGGCGCTGCAGCGATACGGACTAGATAACAGCGTGGTTCGATTTTTTAGAGATAACAGCAAAACTTCATAAGAGCTCTTTAAATGTAGCGAACTAACCGACAGCTGCTGTTGCTGGTTTCGATATGTCGTTGTCTCCAGTGGCGGTTCTAGGATTTCTTAGTGGGGATTAAATGAATTCATGGGAAGTTGGTGGGGGATGAAAATCGAACGAAAAAATCAATAGACTTTATCGAAAAATGCCGACAAAAGGGAGCCTTTTCCCCTAATTTTACTATACTTTTACCGAAATATAGGTTGACAAGCAAAAAAGGTCATCTGCAGTTTTATCACTTTAGTTTTACTAGACTTTTACCCAAAATAGGGGTTTCACAGGCGAAAAAAAGTCCAGAAGTCCGGTGACGAGATGCATCCCCACTCATCCCCCACGCTGAAACGCCACTGGCTGTCTCGGTTTTGATACGCCACTGTTTATTGGAACCTGACTTTAAAGTGGCTTACGATTCTATTTCGATTTCGATGTCGTGAGAACATTAGGGCCTACTGAGATGGCGCTATAGAAGCCTTTAGTCAGCTAAGAGTTTTGTCGATTCTCATCTAATTTTTAAAAAGTTGTAAAATTATTGAATGATAGTCAAGAAAACGTTTCAAAGTTAAAAACGTTCGTAGAACTGAAACTGATGATCTCGATAATGATGATAATAACGGCAAAGCTAAGATGATAATGCAAGACGACAACGACAACGACAACGACGACGACGATGATGATGATTATGATGGCAATGATGAAATACGATGATCCATACCACAGTTGGCCAACAATTTACCCAACGACGGTTACTATGGAAACATTAGCCGCCATGTTTTCCAGACTGCTTCACTGCCTGTTCCACTGTGTGTGTGTCTGTCTGTCTGTCTGTCTGTCTGTCTGTCTGTCTGTCTGTCTGTCTCTCTCTCTCTCTCTCTCTCTCTCTCTCTCTCTCTCTCTAACCGCCTGCCAGCCTTCCTGCGCTTTTTGCGTTGTCATGGAATACAATTGATCACTTAGGAAGTTGTGTCATGCATATTGGCATTCATTCGTCATCGCACTCGGGCAAGATCCAATCAGCTTTTCGTCAAGCCTGGCGCTATAAAAATCACCTTTCTGTCTCATGCGTCTCATCAGGTATTGGCATGCCGTCGCCTTCACGTAAGACTTATTTCAGGCTCTGACGTCATCGGTTTCGAAGGCTATTTATAATTAAAGCAAAAATTGCTTATGCGCAGTGATCAAGGTTGCTCTAAGAACGTCTAGAAGAAAATTTAAAAATTAAGAGAGTAGATTCTAATTTCTACCTTTTCCCATTTTTCAAGCATCTAAGAAACTTACAATGTTCCATTCAGAAACTCTACAGAAATCCATTTCCTTATTCACTTATTATTGTTTGGGGAGAAAAATTCTCACCACCAGGGCGCAGCACTCTAACGTGCGTCTTTCTTCAACTGTGTGAAAATAGCATTAAAACCCAGTAATTTACCATTTTTATTGCGTAATTTTTATAGCGCCGCAACTTCGCTAAAATGCACGATTTTAATACCGGTCTCCAATGCTTTGCTAAGGCCGATCTATGGACAAGCTGTTTCAAATAAAATTTCTAAGATTCTTTTATTTCATAAACGTTGCTCTCCAATATTTTATTATCTCTCGACGACCGTTCGTGGTCGAGATTTCCCCTCAAATGATTGCGCTAATAGCAATCATGAATTAAGTGCCGTTTGCACGTCTTCCTGAACCAATATGCGCATACTTTTATTGAATTAATTTCCGGCATTTTCGGTTGTCTTCGGTTGTCTTCGCCCAAACTGTCTTTCATGTTTGCCTGGTTTCGTCTTGCGCCTGAATTTGTGAGATTGTTTTGCCATTTGTGAGCCACGCACCATCGTTATTGAGAAGATTGGGTAAAAATTGTTAACTCTTCAACCTCCCCCTCCCACCACCACCACCACCACCACCAAGATCGTAAATTTATTTCTAAGCCGCGAAATCCTCTGGCCACGAGAATCGCTTTTCACCGTGAACTCTGACCGCGCAAGGTCAACGACCTCCATGCGTTCCATCCTACTTCTTCATAACGTGACAGCGGAGCATCATCGGAGCAAACTGCACCGGATACAGTAAGGTAGAAGACGACGTCGCATAGTTCGGTTCTCTTACTGTATCCAAACCAGTGCACATTTCCACCAAAACTGTCCCACCGGGACAACGTGCAATACATTAACTAGAGACATAATGTCAATGTTAAGAAATTGCAACGGTTTTTGTAAAACTGCTACTAAATAAAATTTTAACTTTCAATCTGTTAGCACTTCTTTCATACATCATCGACAGGACACAATATGCGCTACATAACCAAGGTCATTGTGGAATCTGGAGGAACAAATTTGTCATTCATTCCGGCGACCGATTTGATATCTTCATACCTACTTTATTTTCTTTTTCCCGTGAGGAATGACCCCCTCCAACCTCCCCCCAAAAAATCCAATTCCCAGTTTAGAGTTTGGACCGTTCTTCCAACACGACTGCCAATTCCATTTCTCGTGTAAATCGTGATGCGAATCTTTCCATGCCCGGCGCCAACCACCCCCTCATATCCTTCCCTGCTCCCCCTTTCTCTCTCTGTCTATCTGTTTCTCTCTCTCTCTCTCAGTCTCCGGCTCTGTCTCTCTCTGTATCTCTGTCTCTGTTTTCTCCGTCTCTTTCTATATTTCCTCTGTCTGTTTCTCTCTGTGTCTTTCTGTCTCTATCTCGCCGTCTCTCTCTCTCTCTCTCTCTCTCTCTCTCTCTCTCTCTCTCTCTCTCTCTCTCTCTCCCACTCGCCCACTGATCTGTCCATCGGCAGGAGACTCCCCTCGGGAACCATGACATATTATATTCTGATCGTTTGCTCACTTAATCCGATTCGTTATAGCGAAGTTCTACTGTAGATTCAACGGTAGATTAAGCGCCTGTGAATGAACAGCTACTACTGTACCCACATAAAAGGCGCTATATAAATTCCCGAGATTTTACCGACTTATTTAGGGTCAGATTCGAACCTGCGACCTTCAGACTGCGCGGCAGGAATTCTACCACTACTCCACCGCGCCCTTTACCTAAGAATAGAGAAGTATTTCTGTAAGCTGTAAATAAGTTACTGTTTTGTCGATCGGCGTAGAGACGGATTTCTCCGGAGAGTTTTCGAGATGAAAGCGAAATCTGCGGATGCGACTTTGTGTCTGGTTTCGTCCTTCGTCCGTTTCCCTGGAAACCGTTTGGCGTTGCCAAGGCGACCGTTTCCAGTGTACACACGATCCTAGCGACGATTTACTCGGTACTAATTGGGACGTCACAGAAAGAGAGAGAGAGAGAGAGAGAGAGAGAGAGAGAGAGAGAGAGAGAGAGAGAGAGAGAGGAAGCGATGGTGACAGAGAGATAGACAAACAGCGAGAGACAGGCAGACAAGTAAGGAGACATATCAGGAGAGAGTTAGAGAGACAGACATAGATATAGCCAGCCAGCCAGAGACAGACAGACAGACAGAGATAGACAGACAAGCAAAGAGACAGACATAGGGAGAGACAGCGAGAGAGACAGACAGAGAGACAGCCAGGCGAC
Source organism: Metaphire vulgaris (assembly GCA_018105865.1). Taxonomy (NCBI): domain Eukaryota; kingdom Metazoa; phylum Annelida; class Clitellata; order Crassiclitellata; family Megascolecidae; genus Metaphire; species Metaphire vulgaris. Next base: position 10,883,733 of record CM030858.1, read on the forward strand.
GATACAGACAAGAAGAGACAGATATACAGGAAGAGAAACAGACAGAGTTAGACCAATTCAGATCCTGTGGAATGTTGTGTTCAATTGGAGCTTTTTGTTGTAAAGAGAATGTCTTTTGATGACTGAATCCTGTTTCAGAATTTATTTCGGAGTTTTGCCAACAATCGTAAAATGGAACTTGGCAAGAACCATCTCTTCGTTCTTCCTTCCATCCATCTATTTCTTCTTCATTCGTTTGAACTGTTCGAAGGAGAAGATGCTGGTTTCTCTCTCTCTCTCTCTCTCTCTCTCTCTCTCCTTTATTTCCTGACCTTTCCTGCTTGTGGTTTGGGTCAGATAGCAGCAAATTCTCCGACCCAGCGATGACATCACGTTTCGATGACATTTGCGAGAAATATCGCGACTACTGTAACAATATATTTTTACTTATATAGATAATTTAGGAATTTCTTCGCTTTTTCTATCAAATGATGTTCAAATAGAAAAGACGCTGAAATTTCAACGTGTCGTTCTCGATAGCTTTGAACCTTCAAGAATTCACTCCAATTTTACGTTTTCCGATGCTTTTCTAGCGCTATAATGTATGTCTTCGCAAGACGCACCAAATATAGCGTATACAGTCACATGTATAAGAATGTTGCTCCGTAGAAGGCACACTAAGTAAGAATGTAATGATTCATTACATTTACTTTTACATTACATTTACATTTACATTACGTTTACGTTTACTTAGTTTGCATCGTGGATTGCGATGGTAATTTTCCTGTAAGGCTGAGTCGAAACCGCGGCCTTCTGCTCTTTCGTCCAGTGTTATTATCACTCTGCTAACTTCACTCCTCAATAATTAATTTGCACAAGATCTGACCTTATTTTAAAAATATAAATTTTGAGGTTTTCGCTAAGAAATGTTTGTAATCATCTAATCGTCTTAGAGGGCCAGCAATTAATAAGAAACTATTAGTGAAGCATAAGAATAATATATTTATGACTTCTTACATGGTTATATAAATGCAGTAGTTTTATTACATCAGTCTGTTCCATAAAGTGGATTATTATTATTATTATTATTATTATTATTATTATTATTATTATTATTATTATTATTATTATTAATTATTATTATTATTATTAAAGACAATTTATTTAGCGCAGTAACATAACTGGAGCTAAAGTCAAGAGCGCTTTACAAAGGAGTCACTTATAAGATTTGTTTAATAAGTGTGTCTTTAGGAGCTTCTCAAAACAGCCAACTTATTATTATTATTATTATTATTATTATTATTATTATTATTATTATTATTATTATTATTATTATTATTATTATTATTATTATTATTTTATTATTATATGGATTGGCTGCAAGAACGTCTGAACCCTGTAAGCCAGTTGGGTGATTTCCGTATTCTTGCTTTTTGTTTTCAATACGGGACTCGAGCTAATCCCCAAAATCTCTTCCATCCCAAGGTTCATGGCATAGGCGACCAGATCCATCTTCTACCTCATTACCCACCCTTGTCACCCGGCTTAGGAACCGTCTTCCCAGACGCCCTTAACAACCTAACCCTAGCCCCTAGTATATCGGCCGTATTAAACGCAATCGTGGGCGCAACCAAAGCGAAAACATACAATGCGGGGGGGGGGTGGCAGGGTAGGGGCGCAATCTATGCAAAAACCAAAAACGTTTGTCTAAATTTAGCTAAATTTAGCGCCCCTGTAGATCACGTGACGCGCCAGACAGTCTTGTCTTGACTCGTTTTCGTTTCGCAGGATGAATGGATGTTCCTGGGATAAAAACAGTAAAAATTATTCGCAGAGGTTCCGACGTCAGCGACCCTGTGCTATATTACGTGTCCGATAAATCAGCAATTTAGGCGATTTCTGTTCATAAAATGCGGATGAATGTTCACGGCGTCCATTTATTTTGTGTCCTTAATTGGATTTGCCGTTACATTTGTATTATCAATCAACAACATAGGATACTTTTCTCCCTCTCATATATATATATATATATATATATATATATATATATATATATATATTCATAAGATACCAAAGGAACTATTATAACTATTATACTTACTAACAATATGGCGCAATATTGCCCACATTACATCAAACCACGCTACACACACACACACACACACACACACACACACACACACACACACACACATACACAAAAATAAATGCACACATAGATATACAATGTGTCCGTAAAGAGTAAGTCAACAGTTTTTAGTGTGTAACTTTAATAAATATTCAAATAATTTCATGATTTTTGGAACGAATTATCTCAAATCAATTGCCTGCCAAAGGAAGAAAAATAATAATTTATTACTGTACATTACGTTACGCTTAACTACGGTGACGTAGTCTGACGTCATTAGAAAAAGGCGCTTACCTAAGAAGAAAACCATTCATTTCTAGCGTGCGTTACCCTGGAAACGACAATCTATCCGGCGGCACCTGTCAATCTCTAACGCATGCTGTCAATCAGGTTGCATAAACTCGTTCAATTGTACCGGATCTGTACTGAATTTAGGGTGCTAGGACAAATGCAGGTCAGCGGACAAAATGTCACGGACAAAATGTAACCCTAACTCTAGCCTTAACCCTAAACCGTGACAATTTGTCCGTGACATTTTGTCCGCTGACATGTTGTCCCCATGACATTTTGTCCGAGGACATTTTGTCCGGCCACGGAATTTAGACGTGGTCAAAGATAAGATGCTTGCGGCTATTACCTTGCACAAATCAGGCGCCACAAAATGCTTTGTGACGTTACATAAGATTACGTATGGAATCAGCAGTTTAGATGATCTCTTGGCCTCCTTATGAAGTCTCTATTATACTCTATGCATGATTACGGTCGCTGCTATATGATGTCATTGATTGCCATGGCAACAGATTGCGAGATGTTTCGACTGTACGCTTAGTTGGTCTTGAAAACCAGTGGAGGAAACAGAGAACCAGATCACGTGACAAAAACAGGGAACCACTGTGCGCGACATTTCGCTAACTGCCATCGGGTTCTGTGTATGACGATTGAGAGCACGTGGGCACGGACCAAGGGTTCAACGGGTCGTGGGTCAAACGGGTCGTCAATGCACGACGGACGGGTCGGGGTCAGAGGTTCACAACGGGCCACACGAGTCGCGTCGGCGACCCACTGTGCTGCCGTCTCTGATTGGCCGAACGGCGAGATCACGTGACCGAGTCAGCGTCGCATCGTCATCGTCTGCACATCGGAACATCGCCCTCCTCCTCCTCCTCCTCCTCCTCCTCCTCCTCTTCCTCTTCTTCCGGCGGACAATAGCGCTACAAAAGCGCGCCGGAAGTCGACGTTGAAGACGGTGTAGATGACGGGATTGAGCGTCGAATTGGCGTAGCCGAACCAGACGATGGCGTCGACCAGGCGCCGGTCGGTTCCCGCGGCGCAGCGCTCGCAGAACGCGAAGATGACGTAGACGAGGAAGAAGGGAAGCCAGCAGACGACGAAGGCGGCCATGACGACGGCCATCGTCCGGGCGGCGCGTCTCTCCTTCGCCGCCGACGCCCGCTGCTTCCGCTCCCACCAGAGGCCGGTCGTCGAGAACCGGACGTCCGATCGGCGGCTGAAAGAACGCATCCGGAACAAGACGGAGGATTTCGAATGGGTTTTCGGAGGGTAGCGATGATGATGATGATTATTATGGGAAGCGGTGGTAGAAAAGTGTCTGCCAGAGGCGGTGGGATGGTGAGACTCTGTCGGAGTGTTTTTCCTATTTTCTTCCTCCGGAAGTGGAACTTCCGGGCTGTTGTTCAGGACTTGGGTTGGATGTCCGGGGTTCCGGGTGCTTTCGGATCCGGTGAGCGTTGTCCATCCTTTGCACGAGGGACTTTCTGTACTGGCTTCCACGCTTCGAGGCTTGACGAAAGATAGGCTGGATTTGGAAAGACGCGGGGGGCTCTGGCGGTGGGCACGGGAACTACTGATCTCCTCCTGGCTGATGCTGTTTTCAGCCGGAATGATTTCATCAGCGCCCTCTGTTGTTGCCGTCACGCTGTTGCTTCGAAGTTCTTCTTTATCCTTCTCCCATCCCCGGATGTTCTGGATCGCGGGAATCTCATCGATCCGAAGAGAACTTCCAGTTCCGTCGTCGCCGAGTTCCGTTTCCGGTTCTCTTTCTTCTTCTTCGCCGCCGCCGCCGCCGCCGTCGCCGTCGCTAGGAGACGCTTCGTTATCGGTCGTGCGCGGTTCACAAATGTCGCGAACCGAATCCGGGATCGTCTGCAGTTCGTTCATGGCCAGTTCACACTGTTGTCGACGGCGGCGGCGCGACAATGTCCGTTCCTTTCCACTTTCGATGACGATCCATCGTTCCAGTTGACGTCCTCCGTGTCTTCGCACTCCCAGCTTCTCCGCGTCGCCGCCTCCCTTTCCACGGCGGTCGCCGACCGGTCCCAGCTGACGAGACCGCCGCCGCTGCAGCACCTGCTTCCGGCCGTGACGCTCTGCGCGGCGAGCGAGAAAGTCGCCGTTGCGCACGACGCGCGAGCCCTCAGCCTCGTTCTCGTCGCGACGAAGATCTTGACGTAGACGAACGTCATCAGACAGAGAGGAACGTAGAACGACCCGGAGGAACTGTAGACGACGAAACCTCGATCGTCGGTCAGCTTACATACTTGCTTTTCGTCGTCGTACAGCGACTCGCCGGCCCTGTTGTTCCAGCCGATCAGCGGCGGGACGGATATGACGGCGCTGACCGACCAGATGACCGCCAGGTTGACGACGACCCGACCGACGGTCCGGCGCTGCGAGTAGGCGATCGGGTCGTGTATGGCCGAGTAGCGGTCGACGGCGATGCCGCACAGGTTGAGAATCGACGCCGTGCAGGTGAGTATGTCGCAGGTCAGCCAGACGTTGCAGAACACCTCGCCGAACGCCCAGCGCCCGTCGAGGCAGATGTTGACGAGGCTGAACGGCATGACGACCAGGGCAACCGCCAGGTCGGCGCACGCCAGCGACACGATGTAGAAGTTCTGGACGTTTCTCAGCGGCCGATGAGTGAAGACCGACAGGATGACGAGCACGTTACCGATCACCGTCACTACGATGCATGACGTCATCAGAATGACGTCAGCAACCTGTTCTTCGAAAGATATCGAATTGTCGTGATCGTCTTCTGTGGAATTCGTGAAATTTCCGACGAAAATTCGAACCCCAAAGTCGGATGTCATCTCCTGAAATACCTCAACAACAGAAAAGAAACCGCTTATGTCTGATGATTGTAAATCTTTTACTCAAGCAGCATTATATAGCGCCTTTTCACTCACAGGCAACATTATGCATTATATAGCGCATTGATTCTGCTGCAGGTATAATCATCATAAACCTCTTTACATTTTATAACACAGAGAAATATTCCTGTTCTTCCATTTAAAAGGTTTTTTGAAGACGAAAACTACCGCATAAATCGAGGTTTCAAACCTGTTAAACGCAGTCTGTAATTTCGCTAAAGGTTTTTAATCATCAATCTTCAATTCTTTTTTATATTTATGACTCCTTCTTTCTATCATATCAACGGCTTGAAATATATCTATATTGGCAGACATGCACTGGCAGATAGTACTGTATATTCTCCTGTTCATAGACATGACATGGTGGTGCCAGTTACAACCAATTCGTGAAACCAGCTGTCAGGAATTCTTCAGCTGTACTCTGAAAACAGTAAATATTAACACATTATTACTCGAGACACGATAACAGCTGATGATAACTAACTTACAAACGAGTAAACCGCACCGGGTGCAGACCGCGCGTCGCGGGGTTTGCCGTCGTGGATTTGATAAGAACAGGTCGTGAAACGCCCTCTAGAAGAGAATTTTGAACAAGACACTTTATGAAGAAACGTCTCAGAGGCGCTTTAAAAGTATCACCGCTTCGTCTTCGAATCCTTAAGAGCTTTTACAGTAATGCGTCGATTCTAAAACATCTGACGCTGCCACTGCAGTGTCTATAAAAAACAGGAGCACTTAGGGTCATTATATAGCGTATTTTCCAGGCAGCAAAATAATCGCTGCATGGGCGAAGCGAAACCGACAGTGTCTGTTATTTTTGCGGTTTTCGTTTAGCATTGGCAATTGTTTTAACGTATTAAATTGTGCTTTAATCATTTACGAAAATTCCGTTAATTTTGATCTTAACTGCAACCTCTTGGTTATGTCAAAGATGTCCATAGGTTTTGTTGTGAGTTTTGGCTGTCCTGACGAAATCGTAGGACAATATATACTGCAAAGAGAAGGCTCCTCTCTCTCTCTCTCTCTCTCTCTCTCTCTCTCTCTCTCTCTCTCTCTCTCTGATGGACCACGCAGTAGTTTAGTTTTCCCGCGCAGTCAAAAATCTCGCTGCAAAGTGGTTGTTGGCGGACGACAGTGGTTGTTCCGAAGCCCGGAAACCTGCGCCGTCGAATACGCTTCGTTTCGTCGTCGGCGCAGGGAGCGTATCACGTGGACCGGAAGTGCGTCGGAGTATTTCCACTTCCGTTTCGAGGCTCGGCTTTTCGACTGCAGCAGCAGCAGCAGCCGTATCTTCTGTCTGTCTGTCCGTCTCTCTCTCTCTCTCTCTCTCTCTCTCTCTCTCTCTCTCTCTCTCTCTTTCGCAGGACAGCCAGGCCCGACCCCTGCTCCAAGTCGGACAGCCCGAAGCAAATCCGATCACGTGACCCCGGTAAATCTCGACCGTCACGTGACCGAAGGAGGATGACGGAAGCCGATTCGGCGGAACTGATGAATCTGTTCATTAATTAATTGTAACCAGACGAAACTCGGGTCGCCGGATGGACGCCTAACTGCATTTTCGTTGTCGTGGCAACGAACGACAGAGTTGGGCTTTCGTTACCGTGGCAACGCCACGGCTCGTCGGGTCCGAACGGTTTGATCTCATTCGAAGTTCCTCGTTGCTATCATACGAGGGTTGTCAAGGGAACGAATTGAACGATAACCAAATTTTGATGATGACGACGACGACGATGATGATGATGATGACGATGATGATAATAATTATACTACTACTACTACTACTACTACTACTACTACTACTACTACTACTACTACTACTACTACTACTACTACTACTACTACTACTACTACTACTACTACTACTAATAATAATAATAATAATAATAATAATAATAATAATAATAATAATAATAATAATAATAATAATAATAATGCAGAAGTATAGTCTTGACAATTCTAAAAGTCTTCACAATTTGGGCCCGTCAGAAAAAAAACTAAAACTAAAACTAAAACTAAAATCAAAGCTATGTTATTCACTTAGTCCACAAATATTCTCTGCCTGCACACACGGTGCTTGTCTGAAGTTATAAAATTCCCTTCTACTGTATATAGGAAGATGGCAGAGTGGGTTACGTGCTGGAGCGTCAGGCTGACGGAGCGGGTTCAAGCCCCGTTAGTGCCCCTAGTGGCTTTCACACAGGCAGTAATGCCTTCTAAGCCACTTTAAATCATGCTAAAGTAAGTATATAGTGTAAGTATATAGTCTCTATTGAAGTCTATTCTGACCAAAACTCATCCATCCATCTATCTATCTATCCAAACATCCATCCACATCTATCCATAAATCACTCCTCCATTCAACCATCCATCCATCCATATCTATCCTTAGTTTCGTAAAGTTATCCATCTATCCATTTATTCGTTCGTCGATCCATTCTTCGGTTCTTTCCTTTCTTCTAACATGATTACGTCATCGATGCGTCATTTGTTTCATTCGGAACTCGTCCCGTTGTCTTTCGATCTATTCAATAAGTAAGTAAACCATATAAAATGCATAGAAACTGAATCGGTTTAGTCATGCAGGCGCTATACGCACTTTTCCACAATCGAGGTTTCTACAAAGCGGGTCATCGCCACCGCGTGTCACGTGATCTTTTCATCGAAACATCGCGACGTCGATTGACTACGATTCTCTTCTCACCGGGAAATGGCGAACGATATCAAAATGGCCGCCATCCCCGTTATCCATCGCTCGCCGTCTTGCAAATAAAATTCATCCAAATGCAGGTCACGTGACCTGGCGACACGTGACACGGGATTTCTAGCTGGAAATCCCGCAGCGACATCAACCAAGGTAGACTTATGTGATATATAATGTGCCTCGGATATAGCGTACTAAATTTTTCATATCCACTAAGCACTCTATAACGAAGTCCTACTCAATCTATACTGAATTCACATCATTCGGCGCTACGTAAATGATCCGCGTGATGGATCGCATTAGTCAAATCTTTTGGGATCATCGAGTACGGAAAGAAGATCAGACGAGCGATACGATTAGATCAGATCAGAAAGGTTTTGGAGGAGGAATGGAACTGTTATTTATTGAGAACCGTTCCTTTTTTCAGCAGATATAGAACCTTCAGATATGCTTAATAACAAAGACGAATGGTATAAAAAGAATGGCTGTACCCAGGGCGCGATTTGCGCGATTTCCCCCCACTGCCCAACTGCATCCCCTACTGCTACATCCCCACCACTACGTCCCTCCACTGCTACAGTTTCCAACAACTACATCCCCCCAAGCTCGACATATCCTCCCCCACTGCTCCAGGTCACAAATCGCACCATGGCTGTACCATCGCAACTGCAGTATACTGCATATAAATACTTATATATATATATATATATTGTTCTGTTTATATATGGACCATCCATGCTGTACAACGTCTGCTGTTATGATATTTTACAGATAATAATATAGTGGCGTGTATGCCTGCAGTTTAGGGGAAATTTTCAGTGTCCGCTGAATTGAGTCGAGTTGCAGATGCCATAACGGAGAGAATATGGGGTTGCCGTGAAGACGGATGCCAGGGGCATGTTGACGTGGACTCCCAAATTGAAATTGGGGGTTCGCTTAGAACTAAACCGAAGCAAATGTAGAAAGAAAGAGAGAGAGAGAGAATGAGAGAGAGAGAGAGAGAAAGAGAGAGACAGACAGACAGATATAGAGACAGAGATAGACACAGACACAGACACAGAGACATAGAGACACAGAGAGTGAGAGAGAGAAAGAGAGACAGAGACAGACACAGAGACACAGAGACATAGAGACAGAGAGAGAGAGAGACACAGAGACATAGAGACAGAGACAGAGAGAGAGAGAGAGAGAGAGAGAGAGAGAGAGACTAGTACAAACACGACAATATTACCAAGCTTAAAATTAATCTTCGAAATTGGAAATACGAGTTCAACGTTTTTCTCGTGTTCATGAGTGTACTTTCCCTGATTATTTCCACTTTTCGCCCCTTTCCTGAAACCCTGGTTACGCCACGGCTACCCACCCCACCCCACATCTAGTTATCTGTGTCTATAGCTATTTCATATAGCTATAGCCTATGGCTATTTCACATTTAGATTAAGCGCCTATAGGAACAAGTAGCTACTGCGGCAACACGCTGTAGTTTCGAAAGAGCTATATAAATTGACGAGATTTTACTTACTTACTAACTAACTTATGTCTTTATCTACGTCTCTGCCTCCCTGAGTATCCATCAATCTTGTCTATCTATTCATCAAATTCTGTCCCTCCCCCTCTTCTCTCGCAGATCTTTTTTCGTCCAAATCTCTAACCTAATCAGATTTCCTTCCTTCCTTCTCTCCTCCCTCAATCCGTCCTTCCTTCCTTCCTTCCGCCTGTCTGTCCTGTTCTTCTGGGGAATTTTATATTGTTCGAGGATAAAAATTACATTAGTGGAATAAGAAAGTGCAGAAGTTGCCTCTGACGCATTCTCATTCTAAGACTGTCGACAACGGCATTGACTTCTCCTCCTGGTTTCCACTCTCGAAACCGCAACTCGATACTCTCGAAACCGCACACGCTTTGATTGAGGTCCCACAACCCGGCCGGCGACTGGAGAAAGGTTATTTGTCACCCGGCGCGCCATCGTTGCTGGGCAATTTATACGGCGCCTGCATTATCGACTTCTGCGACAGCCGTGTCAGAGGGCGAATAATTCTCTACTGACCGGGAAAAAGGGAAAACCTGCTAGAAACGAAATTTACGATAAAGTTCGTTAGCTATTTGACGCCTTAATAAAAGATTTAGTTTCTTTTCGGAAGAGATAATTGCCTTGTCGCCATTTTTTGTCCGTCGGGAAATGACATCGACAATGACGTCAGCGTGAGGAAATCAAAACAGCGTCTTTGAGACGTCGAGCTGACGTCGCGAAAGACGTCACCATGACTTCGCTAAGAAGTCATCATGCAGAAAGTAATCCCGTGTCCATTGAACGGCGGATAATTGAATTTATATCACTTCAATGCATGCCGGAAATACGCGAACAATTCGCCATAATTAAACCGGATGGCACCGGGATTCGCCACCTGAGGAGCCCAAAACAAGCCCAAAGCCATTACAGTCCAAAACAAGCCCAAAGCCGATACAGAATATTACCGGTCGTATTGAACCTATTTATAAACTAAAGCAATAAGCATATACTGTAGCAGTCCCAACTTAGAGATTTTAAGCGTCTGTAATAAACCGCCGTCCATTTCAAAATTGGAAAGATGTTTGTGGTTTCCCTAAGATTTGTGCAGTAACTATTAGGTAAATTTACTTTAAAATGAGGTTTTTATAAACGCCAGAAGATATTGAAGGGAATTTCGATATTTTAACAAGTCGAAAGCTCTTTCTTCCGCGCTAATATAATTTGCAGTTATTAGAAATTCGAAACTGGTCAGAAAATATAGAAAATTTGTGGCTCACAATCTGAAAACGAAACTGCAAAGTGAAAAAGTAGACGATAATGGATGTTTTTAAACAATTCATAATATTTACAACGGATTTCACGTCAATATTAAATTTTTCGCAAAGATTTGGAATTTGGAATATGTTCGTAATTCGCTGAAAAATGACTAAAATTCACATTCTAGTTTTTATCTATTGGAATCTAATACTATTTGACGCATCTTATTGTAATGTCGTTGGGGGGGCTAAACATGGGGCTGGGTAAGAATTTAAAGTTCTGTTCCGCCTTTACCAGAATGTTTTTAAAAGAATTATCTAAAAATTATTGACAAACTTTAAAGCAAATTTCAGAATTGATATATATATAGTTCGACAAATATCATTTTATAGTTGTCATGGAAATGCTTGATTAGTATCAAATTGATACTAATCAAGCATTTCCATGACAACTATAAAATGATATTTGTCGAACTTCGCCAACGCAACAGACTTTTTTATCAAGATATTGACTGCTCTGTAATACACACACACACACACAACACACACACACACAGCCACTAACCTTTGCTTCTTTGGTATTTCTTTCGAACGGCGCAGAGATAGCCGTCGTCACGAATTCGTCTCAATTAAGGCAGTGTCGCAGATCCACGACTGAAAGACTTCACGCTCCAGCGTCGCGATCTGTGGTGTGAATACCGTATATGCCAGCTCCACAGCCGCAGCCGTATAGTCCGACAAGACGCATGGACGAAGAGGCGATGTGGAACACAGCGCATTGAAATGACGAGCAAAGGACCTTACATCCATACATGGACACGGGCTAAGTAGTGGGGACCACCAATGGGCTGGGCTGGGTTTGATTGGGTCGGGTCGGGTCGGGCGGTTCCATGTTTATGGTCGGTTGAGTTGGGTCACAAATAGGTCATGGTTTATGACATTGTAATGCATTACGGTGGTTGGGGCTGGGTTTCAAAATATGAACCCATGAATTGTTCATGTCTGCTTATAACCTTATATCAAGAACAAGGCACTTAGCGAAGTGCATACGGCAGATTCCCCACCAAACTCAGATTTTTGGGTGCGGGGGCCAGCCATGCAGAGACCCGAAACCCTGAGAAATGAAGTTAACGAATTAAATATAATATATTTAAATATCATATACATAGATGTAGTATATCTTTGGCAGAGCCACGAGGTGTGGACACGGAGGGGTGGGTGGGACTGTGCCCAATATTCGAGTGGGATTTTCGCAAAACTGTCGAGAAATTTTGGGATAGGTAGCATGCATACTAGAGAGAGAGAGAGAGAGAGAGAGAGAGAGAGAGAGAGAGAGAGAGAGAGAGAGAAATTTTCTAGATTCAGTCTAAAACCACAGATTTCTTTCAATAGTCTCATAAACCTCTTATACATCGGCTGAAAGACACATAGTTGTTTATGTAAAAAATGAAATCTCTTCAAGGTCACAAAGGTCATGCAGGTTTAAATCTTGGAGGAAATTTCCTGTCACTTGTTAGATACATAATGCATATACGTCTCCCTGTTTGCCTATATATCTGTCTGCGTCTCTGCCTGTTTGTCTGTCTGTCTGTCTGTCTGTCTCTCTGTCCAGAACCCGTGAAATATCGTCAGACGAATTTTCTCTGTTCCAAAAAAACGACCGGAGTCCATTTCCTTTATAAATGGAGCAATTACTGCACCCCGTGCGAACAGTTAACTGCGTCGTGCGTTCATGCGTCGCGTTGTCTCGTGACTTCGACCTTCTGACCTCGTGAGAATGGACATACAGCACGGAGTCAAAAGATGACAGGAACTGAGAAGAAGAAGAGAAGACGAACACAAAGAAAAAGAAGAAAAAAAAGAAGAAGAAGAAGAAGAAGTGGAGGAGGAGGAGGAGGAAGAAGAAGAAGAAGAAGAAGAGAAAAAGACGAAGAAAATAAAGAGAAGAAAGAGAAGAAGAGAAGAAAATAATAATAAGAAAGAAGGAGGATGAGGAGAAGGAGGAGGAGAAGAAGAAGAAGAAGAGGAGGAGGAGGAAGGAGGAGGAGGAAGAAGAAGAACAGAGAGACAGAACTAAGAGAAGCGAATGGAGAAACGAAATAGTACGCTCTTGTTTTCATTCTTTATGTCTCTTGGGTCGAAGTATGGAAACGCGCCTCCTTGGGGAACAGTTATTCTAAAACTGCCGTGGCACTAATCTCTTCATCTCGTACCCAAGGTCTCCCAGATACGGCCGCTGAACCCATCTATACAAACTCCTCATTCTTCTCCTCCCACATTCATCAATCAATCGATCTATCTATCTATTTTTTTTTCAACACCGAAATCCTTCCAGAAGCTATGACAGGCAGTGGCGGCTCCACAGGGGGGACCCGGGGGCGTGCCCCCTATTGAGTGCCTGCCCCCACCCATTCCCCCCTGTTGGGACCCTATACTTAATACTACATACCTAACAACAAATGGTTGGCCCCCCCATGATTAGAAGTTGCCACCCCAACGCCCCCCCACTTGCCAAATCCTGGAGCCGCCACTGATGACAGGATTTAGGGGGGAGGGTGAACAAATAAACTAGGTTATCGTCAGAATTTTCTGGAAAGTCTCTCCAGCACCAGAGTGGTCGGTTGCTTGTGGAGGGAGTTGCTTCGCGCCCGCCCCATGTCGAACCCGGACTGGATATAGTCAGCAGTTTAGCGTTTTGAATAGCAATGGCTGTTGTCTTGCGCTTCCGTTAACCCAGAAATGAACAGACCTCTTGACGCTAAAAGACCGCGTTTTTCTGGTTTCGCCTTCGCCAATTATTATTCATTTTCACAGTTCTGGTCGACACTCCGTCAGAATATTTGTCGCCGATTTGCAGAGGAAAAGTGTCACGTGACGACGCCTCCGCCCCGCCCCCGCCGCCGCCGCTGTTGTAACCGTCTCAATTTGTGTTCTGTCGTCGTGGGCTGCCGCCGAGCGTTTTAGAAAAAAATTCGTTTGACGTCATAGCAACTGACTAAAAGAAAAAAGGAGCTTCATTAATAATGGAAACCGTCCTATTTGGGAGGAAACACATAGGAAGATTGCCATATCCCAAAACAACTAGCAACTGTCAATTTCTAAGCGCTGAAAACCACAATAGCGAAATTCACGATAAAACAGAATTTATTGCAAAGCCAAAATCGTACGGTCATGTTTACAAGCACAGACCCAACCAAACCCAGCCCATCGTGATTCAGACCCAACCCAACCAAGAAAATCACAAAGTTACTTGACCCAACCCAACCCACCATAATACGTTACAATTTCGCAAACCAGCTATTCAGGGACGTCATTTCATTGTTTTCCAACCGGGGGAGAGAGGGCAAGACTTTCGACTGCAAGGCAGGCAGTATTTTTAAAAATACCTATGCAATATGCAAATTGTTTTTATCCATAGTACATGCCACATACGATACTACATAGTACACACCAATGATTGTAATAAAATTATAAAAACAATTGAGAACACAATGAATTTAAAAACACAAAAATTCGCGAAAAATGTTTCTTCTAAAAAAATCAGGGGTCAACGGTCCTCCTGCAATCGCCCCCCCCCAACAAAAATTACGTCCCTGCAGTAATTGACCGTAGAAAATTAATCAATAAAGTAAGTTCTGAAAATAGATGGGCACTTATGGGGGTTGATATACTGTATATCTCGACTTGGACGCTAGGGACGAGGTCTGACCAATTTATTACCCCCAACGCCAAACAATGGCTTTCACGAAAAATGCGGCAAGCGTGCGCTGCATATGTCTTATGGACGGCGGCGCAACGCTTGTAAGATTTATTACCGACGTGTACGCTGGTCAGAAATAGCATTTCTCAAAAGTAAAAGAGCAATAGTCTTGATTGATCGGAGCATTTTCTTCGCAATGTGCGGTCACGGAGGACCTAAACATAATTTACAGTTTTGCGCAGAAAGTACGACTTATATGTCGAGAATTACGGTACGCATTGTGTGACACGTCATTCTCGGCAAGCAAACAAACAACTGCGAAATTTTTTAACTTTTAATAATTTCCGTCTTCTTTAAATTAAACCTGCTGTGATAACGAACACAAGAAAACTATTCGCGTATAGAATAAAATTGCAAAACATGCGTCTTCGATGATTTTAGCCCCCACGCCCCACTTGCGATACAAAATCTAGAATTACGTCACCGTTCCTGTCACGTGATAGTTCTTGTATTCGACGTATCGTTCGAAATATTAGTAACGCATTTTTGCTTACTTGCTTATCTGGAAATGCACGTGACGACACCAAAAGATGATTTTAACCAAACGCATTCCGCGGTTAACGACAGATATAGCTAGATATAGATATAGGCTTAAACGCCATCAAAGAATTCTACAGAATTTTCTGCTAATTCTTGACAGTTTTTGCAGGAATTTTGCACGAGCGCATTGCAGATTTCCAAGTTCAAAGTCGTGGATTCAGAGATTTTTCTTTTTATAAAAAAGGAGACAGTAGATTAGCTTCCACGAGTTTCCAGTATAGTTCTCTTTAGTCTTCTAAACGAATTGGCTGGAATCAGTGGGGTGCAGTGTTTTATCCAGACCCCAGGCCTTAGGGTGGAAGGGGGGGGGCAAATTGACTTTGCTTGACGGGAAGAGACACGGTTCAATGCAAAATTTGTGTCACCGATGAAATTTGTGTGTGGGGGGATTTTGAGGGCTTTGAGGGGGATCTCCCCCTAACAGGCACGGATAAAACACTGACGGTTGGAAAGTTCAGCATATGGGGTTCGATTCTTGTTAGAGACTTCATAAAGGAAATGGATAGGCATAACGGTAGCATGCTATCGTGGAAACAATCTGAAATGAAAGCGCCACCTAGCGAATCAAATTGAACTAGTCAGGCCTCTTTCTCTCCCAGTGGCGCCAGCAGACATTTGTTCAGGGGAGGGCAGTGGCGGCTCTAGGATTTGGCAAGTGGGGGGCCCGTTGGGGTGGCAACTTCTAATCATGGAGGGGCCAACCATTTGTTGTTTAATGTATGTAGCATTAAGTATAGGGTCCCAACTGGGGGGGGCACTGGAGGGCAGGCACTCAATAGGGGCACGGCCCCCCTGGCCCTCCGGTGGAGCCGCCACTGGGGGAGGGCAATACACAATGGTCACGGATGATGTAGTTTTCAAGAAATTCAATTCCGCATTTCTTGGTTAAGGTTAAGCTTCTCGATTTCATTTTGCTTATCAGTAGTCCTGGTAGTTTTTGCCTGAAAATACTGGTTACAGGTAAAATATAATTAGTCACAAAAATAAATGTGCATTTTCCGGGGAGAGGCAATTGCCCCTCATGCCCTAATGTGTGGGCGTCCTCTCCGGTTCCCTGTTCTCTCTTCTCTTCACTAATATTGGGTTTCCTGATATTTTAGGCATGAGCGGGGGGGTTCGGTTACTTACAGCACCCACTTGTTAAGAGTCCTCGTTCCCCTTGTCCTCCTCCTCCTCCTCCTCCTCCTCTTTCTGGAATCAGTAGGAACTCTATTGACTCATGAGAAAAAATCTGGCGATCTCTGCTGGTCGTCGCCAGGACAAGCGAGTTCTCAAGGCCTGGCCTTTGTCGTCTGTCCTCACGCATTCTTAGAGGACAACTCGAGGGCCTCTGTCGTTGTCCTCCACCGCTGGCAAATACCAGTCCTTCCAGCGAAACGTTTCCGATGTCCCTCTCTTTCTCTCTGTCTTTCTCTCTGTCTCTGTCTCTGTCTCTGTCTCTGTCTCTCTCTCTCTCTCTCTCTCTCTCTCTCTCTCTCTCTTATCATATTGGTCTGGAAATTGCCGCCTCCACCACTGCGCATGCGCAATATTTGCCTACGCAAAGAAATACGGGCGCTACACAGCAGAAGTCCGTCGACTGACGTCACGGCGGGGGAGAGCGGGTAGAGCGGGGGCAGATGGGACGCTGTGTAAACATTGCCGTGTTGACCAATTCGGATCCGAGACTCTGGATTTTCTGTTATTCTACGGCGGTCGCCGAATTGCGTTGCGTTATGAAACAACCGACCGCCAGATGCCGCCGCCGCCGCCGCAGCCACGGCGCATGCGCAAACAGATCACGTGACCCAAGTCAGAAAGATTCCATCGTGCTAAGCGTAAAGGTCGTCATAGTACTTTAATTATTATTATTATTATGGACGAGCCAGGCCTGTTAGTATCACTATCTTTGCTAGTCAGGGGGTGGAGGGGGGAGGTTGGGAAATTGGCCCCTAAATCCCTGGATGGATTCTCTACGTTTGTGTTATACGATCAGAGACGATCGTGCAGTAAATCTGCAACCGCTGTCATCTGCCGCCTTATGTCTGGTCGCGTGTCTGTCCTGTTGTACGTCTGCTTCTCTCTCTCTCTCTGTCTCTGTCTCTGTCTCTGTCTCTGTCTCTGTCTCTGTCTCTGTCTCTGTCTCTCTCTCTCTCTCTCTCTCTCTCTCTGTCTCTGTCTCTTCCCGTGTCCTGTCTGCTCAGGGTCGGTGTCCTAACCAAAACGGAGCCTCTCTTTCTCAACGCCTCTCTCTCTCTCTCTCTCTCTCTCTCTCTCTCTCCTGCTTTCCATCTTCGCTCCCTCCCTCTCCGCCTCCCGCCATTTTAGGTGGAGTTTAGGTGGAGTTTCAATTGTGACCTGCTACCCAGAATTTTACTTGAGTGGGGAGATCTAACTTCCTTTGGTTAACTATACTTCACACAAAAACGCTGCTCTTCTCTCTCTCTCTCTCTCTCTCTCTCTCTCTCTCTCTCTCTCTCTCTCTCTCTCTCTTCCCTCTGAATTTCGCCAAAAACCAGCAGAGGACCGATAATGTCTGAACCATGCCCCCTCCCCCCCCCCCCCCCAGCCCCAGCCCCAGCCCCAATTTTCCACAATTGGATCGAATGGGCGCATGATTATTTAGCGCGCCTAGAGGAGACCGTATACACGAGTAGAGATTTTGCATACATACTCCGTTTAGAGTGTTGTATCATGTATGTGGTACATCGTTGACGATAATGCCTGTATATACAGCCATGCGCATCTCTTCGTCCCAAGCAGCAGCAGCAGCCATAATGACCGAACGGTGGAGCCAGAGGAGGGACGTTGTGTGGATTGCTCAGTGTGTGCGTGTGTGCGTGTGAGCGTGGAGGTGAAAGTGGTCGTTTTACTGAGCGACTGTCTTCACAGCTGAGTACACACATCTTTGGTCGGAAATCCGAAAAGAAATCGAACGACGTCTAAAGAAAATTACGAATAATTATTATTTTATCGCTATTTATATCATAACTGAAGGTACGAACGCTTGTTTGTATAACAACATCATAGACCTGTTTATTAGGATGCAAATGATAACGATGGCGGTAACGACTGCGATGACGATAATGATGATGATGACGACGACGACGACGACGACGATGATGATGCTGTTCTTGTAAAGATTGGGAAGCGTTTGTCTCGCTGCATGATTATACATGTATTTTGCGTCTCTGAGTGGAAATAAAAGAGGCGCCATACAAATGCTATGTTAAACTGCATCACGTCTAGAAATTAGTGGCTTTGATCTAATTCTCTAGGCCATTGTATTTCCAAGTTTGAATAAAAATAAATGATTCTTCATTTCAGCTATTTTGTGACGTTTTCAAACTGAGCAAAACGATGTCAGCAATATTCGAGAATCTATTTGCAAATGCTTTTCCTTCTCACGATCGGAACTTTCTGGAAATTAGATCACCAGGAGTCGTTGCACTTCTCCAACTGTCCTCACTTATTTAGTTCCCTCTTTTCTTCCCTCTCTCTTTTTTCTCTTTCTATTTAGAGCTATTTATCCTGGCTTATGTTTTTAAAGACGGAACACAGAGTCAAGATGAGTTACAAAGAAACGGGTCGCAAACGAAAAATAGTACGAGGAAATAAAAAAAATATGGGAGGAAGGGGTGCCATGAGGAGGAGGAGGAGGAGGAGGAGGAGGAGGAGGAGGAGGAGGAGGAGGAGGAGGAGGAGAGTAATAAATGAAAGAAGGAAGAGGATGGAAGTCATCGTGGAAAATCCGAAGAGTGGAAAAAAGACGATGGAAAACGATCAAAAGACATCGGAAAAACAAAGACTCAAGCAAACACTGAGGCATTTATGCGAGAAAGCCGTCTCTTCCCCTATTCTCCTCCTCCCCCCCCCTCCTCCTCCTCCTCCTCCTCCTCCTCCTACATCCCTCTTCCGATTACATCATCGGGCAGCCGCAGGAAAATGGGCGCCCGTTGCCAAGGCAACAGACTTGGTGCACGACCTGTCAACGCAGACGGAAACCGTGAAAAAGTCTCAACAGACATCCTGTGCACCAGAGCTTTGGTCTCTGGACCCAACCGGCCTGGTCGAGGCCTAGGCCTTGCGCGCCCATCACGTGACTACGGCGCATCGGCCTCTGCTCCATCACATATAGGCCTAAGCCTTGCACGTCTGTCAACTTCTTAAGGGTACCTATCGTGACGTCACTGTCAAATTTTTCTCCAATTTTTTCATGAATATTATTTGCGTCAATCACGAACAATATATGCTTTCTCCTTCTCTCTCTCTCTCTCTCTTATGTCTTCTGTCTGGTCACGTGTCTGTCCTTGTACGTCTGCTTCTCTTTCTTTCTCTCTCTCTCTCTCTCTCTGTCTCTGTCTGTCTGTCTGTCTGTCTGTCTGTCTGTCTCTCTCTCTCTCTCTCTCTCTCTCTCTCTCTCTCTCTCTCTCTCTCTCTCTCTCTCTCTGCACTGGCTGAATTTGTAAATGAGAAATGAAAATTCGAGTGGACCCTTAAACTTCTGTGGATGTTTTGTTGACGCGTAATTCCATCCGTTGACTTAAGAACGATTGCAGGCGTCAGATGGCAGGAAAAAGGTCTCCTCCCGTTCCTCTGGAATCCTCTCCCGATTGGATTCGATTGAGGAGGAGGAGGATTAGATCGGATTACAATCGACTGGATGACACCATATTTGAATAGAATGAAGTGCAAACAGAAATCCGGATAGGATTAACGTGGATAGTGCAGAATAGGCAAAATAGGTTAGGATAAAATAGAATTGGATAGAATTGAATAGGATAGATTGTGATGGGATGATATAGGATGGGATGGGATATAGATAGGTGGGACGAGATGGGTTGAGGTTAAACAGGATGGGAGGGATATACTATATGTTATGGATAGGATAAGATGATCTTCCAACTATGAATTCGCCAGGGGCGTAGCCAGAAATTTGATTTGAGGGGGAATAATGTGATTTGGGAGAGGGTATAAATAAATCTTAAAAGACGTTGAAACCCTTTAAAAAACATTAAAAACTTTAAGGTATCCTGATTTTTTTTGGGGGGGTGGTATATATACCGATATACCCACCCACCCCGTCGCTACGCCCCCGAAATTCGCTCTTTGTCGTTTCAGGTATCGCCATGGCGATGTCTCTGCCGAGCGCCTCCACCTACCACGGCTTCGCGACGATGTACATGCGGATGCCTATGTCCAGCTCGACGCTACCGATCCAGGGCCACTGCAGCGTCGAAGACCGTCGCATCACCCTCAAGTTCCCCTTCACCGGGATCGAGTTCGAGCTGCCGAGCAGCCCGAAGGAGAACCGCAACGACTTCGACTTCACGATACGCAGCGTCCGCGGCGACATGACGATGACGATCGGCTACGTGCCCGACCTGAAGGCGTTCACCGGGATCGGTCGGCTGAACGAGGAGGACGAGGCGCCCGCTCTCACCTTCTGCTTCTACTCTCACGAAAGTCCCCTCAACCGACTGCCGAGGCTGTAAGGGGCTCGCACCCGCATCGGTCGGTCGGTCGGTCGGTCGGAACAACGCTGAAAAATCGCCTGAATGGATTGGGATGGGGAGGGGAAGAGTGGGGGTGAGGGGGAAGAAAGAAAATTCGAAGGAATGAAAATCGACGAAGACATTTTCTAGTATGAAGAAGAGTGCTGGTCGTATAATTAATTATGCTTTCGATTATTTTAACGTGTAACCAAATAGTTAGTTTGATTTCGGTTTTAAGCGTGCTATAATTAATTGAAGCTTCTATAGCAAGCGGTGCTTCCCAACCTGTGTGCCGCGGCACAGGGCCGTATTAAGGCGGGGCTGAGGGGGCTGTAGACCCCCGGCCCATCATGAAAATAGGCCCACCGATTTATTTCGAGATAACCTTTTTGCTTGTCAGCACGATTTGGAAGGGAGATAACCTGTTTTGCTTGTCAGAGATTTTCAGTATAGGCGACGGCCTTTTTTCTCAGCCCCCCCCCCGGCCCACTCGGACCTTAATCCGGCCCTGCCGCGGCACATAAGTTTGCCACAGCAACTTTAGAATCGTGCCGCGGCAAAATGTTGGAAATTTAATTTTTAAAAACATCTATAATCTAATCAAATCTAACCTAACAGCTAACGTAAATAAGTTGACTTCTTTTGCTTGTCAGTTTGGGAAAGGGAAGAGATGAGGTTTTTGGAAAGGGAAGAGATTGACTGCATGTTTTTGGATAGTGCTTGTCGGCACTGTTCTATAGTATATATATATATATATATGTATATATATATACATATGACTGCATGTTTGCCTTCCAAGGGACTTTCTCTGCTTCTGGTCCGGATCAAGGCTGAAAAATATATTCTTCTGTCTCCGGACACTTTCTTGTAATAAGCTAGGGCATAATATATATATATATATATATATATATATATATATATATATATATATATATATATATATATATGGCATGTACATAGAAATGGGGTTTCAAACATTTCTATACCCTATACCACCTTCAAAAGGTTTAAAATAAAGTCTGTGTAAATCTCCCACCCACATGACGACCATCAAATCCACTGAGTTGAAATTATTTGATAAAATATGGACCCAAAACGCGCCCTAGTCAGAGAGAAGAACGAGGAAGAAGAAGAATGAGGAAGAAGAATAGAGAAATAAAAATAACTTTTTTACATCCCTTTGTTTCTATAGCAACGCCGGTCTTGGGATATTTGCGGTCGAAATTTTACTATCTTATAATATAATTTGACGTTGACAACCCCCATAAGTGCAGAGTGACATGGTCAAATTATTTTACTTGCCAGGTGGCGCGGCATTTCTATGCTCGCGCCACCTGGCGAAAGACGGAAGAGTTTTCATCTGAAAGTCATGCATGGCAACGGTTACATTTCTGTGTTTTTGATTAAAATGCAGATGTTGCCTTTTGGTTTTTTTGCTACAATGCTATTTCGAGATGAAAATTGGGGTTATCGGTGACTCGGTTTAAGAATTGGAAATATTTTCTTTAACTTACGCCACAGAAGCGACGTACAGTATTACATCATTCTAAGGACGTAAAAAAGACGTTATATCTGAACATTCGCGATCTTAATAATTATTTTAACCTCATTTGCACCCGTCTCTGATCTAATGTTGAACTTCTATAGCGCCATTTCATAATGTACAGAAGCGCCAGCCGATGGCACGCCAAATCAAAATCATTCCACCATAAACTTCTATAGCGCCAGAGAGGTTGACGAAATGTTCACAAGGGATAACAAAATTGAGGTTAACAAGTTATTGCCTAAACCCAAACTCCGCTTTTCTTTATAATGAGTCTCGTTAGTCTATCCCCCCATCATAGCAAACACTTAGACAATACATTAGAACCTCGGTTGTAAGGTACCGCAAGGTACGGTACCGTATTGGATGGTATTGAGTACAACGTACCTAAAATATAACGTACTGAATGCTACAGACCCGCTAAGTACGTTATAACTGTAATTACTCCTTTTTAGAGATAATGCATTTAGAATAAGGACATTTCTTATATACGTTTCTTATATTTAGCCTAAATTTAGTCTTCACGGCGCTATAGAAGTTGTCAAGAACCATTACCATTACCATCAAATACGCACACGTTATTGTCTATTCTTTACATGTAGTATGAAGCACAAATAAAGGCAATTACAGATCGATTATTTAGCGCCTAATTTAGATTTCAACATCGAATGTAATATCGGGTTTCAATATACGTCGTCTGCAACGCTGCATTTAATTTTAAAATGGGCGATCAAGTTCCTGCTGGAACTAAATTTCCATGCCTGCCAAATTTCACTTTCCCACGCACGCAGTCATGCCGTTTAGATCCCCCATTTTTCTCCAGTTCCGTATTTTGTTGTTGTTATCTTAACACTCACCTTTCCCCGCTGTACAGTATAGTTCCCAGGCTGTTTTCCCTGTGATTTTAGGACGCAACTCCGTCAGGGGTCGTGACCCCCTATCCGTCACGTGTCTTCTTCACTGCTTTAACTTACCCCCAAACGACCCCACCCCTTTCGTTAAATCAAAACATGACATACCCTTCGGTTTCATCACCGCATTCGGGTTAGCTCTGCATTGGTTCAACCCAAGTATGCTATCATGTCTCACTAGATAGGCCTTATGTAACACATTAGGTGAAGTAAACAGACATAGTCGTAAACTTCTATTAGGCCTATAGGCTCGGGCCCTATCCCACTTTCTGACAGGCTACCATAGGGACGAGGGAGGGCATAGGGTTTAGCCCAACCCCACCTCTAATTTTTCGTATAAGTTTACGCCAATGGAAAGAGGCAGTAGGAAGAGGCGGTGTAGAGATCGTATAGATTGTATAATCCCACGACATCTGCACTGTACATCTATATCTCACTGGGGACAAATTTTTACGTCGGTTGCTAAAATCTTTGACTAATAATGTAAACACTCTTGTGATGATGTCGCAAGCTTAAAAATTCTATGGAACGCCCTTTCTGTCTAAACTCCGTCCCTGATGCGAATTTTTACAATCTTCTGGTTGAACTTAGACTACTGCAAAATTGAAATACAGGATCAACAGAGATAGATATTCATAGAAATAGATAGATAGATAGATAGATAGATAGATAGAAATGTAGATAGATGGATTGATTGATAGATACTTTTCGAATAGATTTTAAGTTTAGACCTAAAGAGAGACAGTGAAGTAATTAAAGTAAAATCTCGAGCTTATTGTTTGACCACGTCCTAGGCTGCCTTGGTAGCACAACAGTAGCTGACTACTGCATTGAAATACAGGATCAACAGAGATTATATAGATAGCGCTATAATATATATATATTAGAGAGAGAGAGAGAGAGAGAGAGAGAGAGAGAGAGAGAGAGAGAGAGAGAGAGAGAGACAGAGAAAGAGAGAGCAGAGAGAGAGAGAGAGACAGAGACAGAGACAGAGACCTAGACAGAGAGACAGAGACAGAGAGAGAGAGAGAGACAGAGAGAGAGACAGAGAGACAGAGAGACAGAGACAGTCAGAGACAGAGACAGAGAGACAGAGAGACAGAGACAGAGAGACAGACAGACAGACAGACAGACAGACAGAGTTGTCCCTTGATTTTCTTACCTTTTTGCCTACTGTACTTGGTGAATATACAAAATATTGGCGTTCCATAGAAATTGATGCTGCTGCAGCTGGCTGTTTCGTTTTTAGCCCAGGCAAGAGCTGGTGTCTCTGAAAGGCCAACTAACTACTAACAGCTGATGACACCAGCGTTGACCCTCGTTCAAACAGCGTGCCACCATGTACAACAGCCGATCGACGATTACATCGAGTACGAGCCGATGAAATAATAATAATAATAAGGCCGCCTTTGTGTTGTGCTCTATCTCTGTCCTGTCCGACTCGTTTCCGGACGACAAAATTTACTCTGCATGGGATTTTTTTAAATTTTCAGTCTCTTATCGCACCGCGTGCAAGTTGACTCTACCGCGAACCTGCCGCCGTACGAAAACAATAATTCTCAACCAAGACGCTAATTGCACCGGGTCTGTTGCGACGAAATACGAGAAGGCGGAGAGGCTGCTTTGACCGGGCGGGGGGGACCGTATAGGTTCGGGACCGAAGGCAGGTAGTTTAGGGACCCAGCAGTCGGCAGTAGACTTTGGTCGTAATAATTATTGATGCTCTGTCTCAAAAATAAAGCCATCCTATGTTGGACAGGTTTTGCCAACATCAAATCATAAGCAAGTCAACAGGCGGGAAATACTCGCTGGTACGCTGGTACGTATTACTACAGTACAGATTTGTTACACGCCTATAATGATTAACGCAACGGCATGGCCTACTGTATTATGAACGAACGAGTATAATGTCTTGTCTTGTCTTGTCTAGCGTTGTCTTTAGCCGTCTTTGCTTCTATAAGTTTGACTGCATTGTGGACTGTCTTCCTCCAGGTGTTACGGTATTCTGCTGTGTCCTCGTCACCTGTTCTATGGTCAGGAGTCCTGTCCATTCTTTGATGTCGTCTTACCACTTTTTTCTTGGTCTGCCTCGTTTTCGTGATTCTGACATTGTGCCTTGTTTGTTTCTTTCTCTAGGCATTCCTCCTTTGTTCTTACTGAGTGTCCCAGTGCTTTAGCTTCCCTTTTCTAACTGTTTCCTATCGAGTTCTTCAAACGCCTGCTTTATCCATTGCCCATATTCGTTTTCTTTGACTTCCAATAAACTCATTATTTAATTGTACTAGCAGTGGTAAGCTTAGTAGTAGTAGTAGTAGTAGTAGTAGTAGTAGTAGTAGTAGTAGTAGTAGTAGTAGTAGTAGTAGTGGCAGGTGGTGGTAGTAGTAGTGGTGGTGGTAGTAGTAGTAGTAGTAGTAGGTAGTAGTAGTAGTGGTGGTGATTAATCAGTTAGTAGTAGTTAGTAGTAGTAGTAGTAGTAGTAGCAGCAGCAGTGCAGTGGCAGTGGTAGTAGTAGTAGTAGTAGTAGTAGTAGTAGTAGTAGTAGTAGTAGTAGTAGTAGTAGTAGTAGTAGTAGTAGTAGTAGTAGTAGTAGTAGTAGTAGTAGTAATAATAATAATTTAATAAGCCTTGTTTTTTTTGTGACACACGTTGAAACCGGAATAAATCATGCGTGTTTGCAACGCTGGACATACAGAATTGTAACTTTAGCGTACGACGTAATCATCTGTAATCATCTGTAATCATCTGTAATTACAGCATCTATCCTATCATTTGCTTATATACGTGTTGTAACATTTTTCCAGTAAACGCGTCATTTCCGAACTGTTTCAAGAATGCTGGATAAAATTCTTTGACTATTCGGAAACTATTGTGAATGTCGTAATAGTGTACATACATTACACGTTCGAATTTTCGACCAACTGCGCAGTATTTTTAGGCCTAGGCTTATACTGGTTCTAGTCGGGATTTTAGGTCATCGGGTCAGGTTTTGGGGTTGTCAATTTGGTCACGACACGCTGGGTCCGTACTTAAAAACACCGTAAAAAGTCATGCAGGGTTTCAAAACAGAGGCACCTATTTTTATGCCCCCCCCCACTGCGTCTAAACCAGATTTAGCTGATAGAACCGGTCGAACTTTTGAATGCGAGAATTCGTTTGGTGAAACTATCCTGAGTCGGCGCTAAATGGCGGACAAGTAATTAAAATAAAGAACGACAGAAG
This sequence comes from Metaphire vulgaris, assembly GCA_018105865.1. NCBI lineage: Eukaryota > Metazoa > Annelida > Clitellata > Crassiclitellata > Megascolecidae > Metaphire > Metaphire vulgaris. Next base: position 10,909,927 of record CM030858.1, read on the forward strand.
AACGAATAAACTTTAACATTCCATTCTTTACAATGCTCTCGTTGACCTTACGTAAGCAAAGTTTTCTATTTTCCAGCATAAAATCCAAATGGACAAAATACTTGGACGCATCATGTTTATGTGAGTTTGTGTGTCCGTTTGTGTGTTTGTGTGTGTGTGTGTGTGTGTGTGTAAAGTAGGGTCATTATTTGATTTCTTTACGGGTAAGTTTGGTGGAAAAGCGGGTAGAAAACGAGTGTTAAGTTTCGATCTGTATGTCATGATAGCATCGACAGAGCAAACAGCAGTCGGGAGTTGTTATTCTTCTTCATCCGTGGTCTGGCCTGGCCTGGTCTGGCCCTGGCCCTGGCCCTGGTCTGGCCCTGGCCCTGGTCTGGCCCTGGCCCTGGTCTGGCCCTGGCCCCAGCCGCTGACAGCTCACCGAGACCGGCTCGAGTGTAGCTCGGCGTTATATATGACAATCTGAAGATGCTGTTGATGTTTACCAGGCCGAAGGAGAGCCTGGAGAGGCAAAACGGCAGAGATCAGAGCGATATCGGATATGAAACGCCAGAAGACCATGCAGCTGGTCTGGTCGTGTTGCATGGGCGGATCTAGGAATTCGGCTGGGGATCCGTGTTTCATTCCCCAGTCTATCTTCAGTGGCGGCTCCACAGGGATGCGGGGAGCCCGTGCCCCCCTATTGAGTGCCTGGCCCCCAGTGGCCCTCCTGTTGGGACCCTATACTTAATACTACATACCTAACAACAAATGGTTGGCCCCCCCATGATTAGAAGTTGCCACCCCAACGGCCCCCCTCTTGCCAAATCCTGGAGCCGCCACTGTCTTTCTTGCCCCGCCCCTCCCCTCCCCTATGGATTGATGCATGTTGTTGATTGTAATTGAAATGGAAGAAAAGAAAAGACGGTAATCACTTATTTACGCTATTCGTGCCTTTATAACTGTTCGACCTTTGCAGCAATGATAAGAATGTATAGCATACGACAGTTTTGTGTTGGTTTGGGTTTTTTCCAATAAGTTTATTTCGCCATTTCCTGGGTCTATTTCATTTCCATATTTCGCCAGTTTTCATCGTTATCTCTTATTTTTAATCAAGCAGATATACCGATAATATAATTATTAACACTGAATAGTACCGGTAAGTGTGTGTGGTTGGGCGTGTGTGTGTGTGTGTGTGTGTGTGTATGAGTGAGTGAGTGAGTGAGTCATGCTGTTGCTTAAAGCTGTTTACTATGTAAATGATTCATCCGCATTGAATTTGGATAATTGGATGTGCAGAGCATAGGTAAATGATCATCACACCTGGATTAAGTTGTCGCTCAGGTAAGCCGAAATTATCTGAGGAATGTATTTTTCCTAAGGACTATTCTGAACCGGACTTGACCCAAATCGCCTGCACAGGGGCCGTCCATAAAGTACGTGACGCTCGAGGAGGAGGAGGAGGAGGAGGGATCTGGAAAAGTGTGACAGTTTGTGACAGGGAGGATGAGAGTAAAGTTCACTGTGACGTCACACTTTTTCAGTACATATAAAACCTGAAATATACGGTGCTGTTTTACTTCCCCTTCTGATGGAAATGTATTATTATTATTATTATTATTATTATTATTATCATCATCATTATTATTAATTATTATTATTATTAGTAGTATTAATTATTATTATTATTTTTAATAATAATAATTATTAATATAATTTTAATAATAATAATAATAATAATAATATTATTAATTATTATTATTATTATTATTATTATTATTATTATTATTATTATTATTGGCTGATTTATCCAACGCTATAACATGACTAAGGCCATAGGCAAAGAGCGATTTGCAGTCCAGTATTCTGACTTCTGACAGGCAGGCCACAGTCACATGGAATTTTATAGCTAGACTGCATTCGTCATCAATACCGGAAGTTGAATATCTCTATGCTATACGCTGCTGAAAATGAAACGAGAAATTCGAAGCTATCAAACACTAATAAACAGACAATTTACGTGACGCATTTTATGGGCGACGCTTTATGGGGGGTGGGGGGTGGGTCGAGATTTGTGACGTACTTTAAGCGGGTTCGAGATTTGCGACAGGCTGTGACAAGGGGAGGGGTGAAAAAAACTGGCCAAAAAATAGCGTGACGTACTTTATGGACGGCCCCTTAATGTTTCGACCGGGTCGTGCTAATATCCTGCCTTGGCTGTACATAGTAAAATGGGTCTTCTTCGCTAAATACGGGATAATAATTAGGCCTGGCCTTCGCGTCAAGATCAATAATAATGAATCGTGTGATGAGACTTTATTCCTAAACTACGGCATGCATACAGTTTAGCACTGACTAATAACGATGCACAAAAACTACTGTTGGGTGGGAGGCCATAGAGTGGGGTGGGGTGGGGGTTGATAAGCTAGACGTTAAACTTTGACCAAGCTATGGCCCTAAAATCCGTGACCGGGCCTTTAGAGGATAATGGGGGAGGGGGGAGTAAAAATGTCACGCATCAGTGAGTAGTTTGACCGCTTGCATCTAGATCTGCCTATAGCAGGCCAATTAACTTGGAAAACGGTGGATAATACCTGAGTCGTAGTGAAGGGCTAAGTTTCTCCAAAATTATCTTTTTACTTATATAGTTGCCTTAATTAGAAAAAGCGAACGTTTGGAATATCATGGAGGTAAGAGGAGGAACATCCGAAGTTCCGAACATCACTGAAGATTAGTAGTTTCTATTTTATTCTATCCTACCGATCCCTCGTTCAGCATAAGTTAAGCCTTATAACCCCTTCGCTCACTGCGCACTATAATAGTACAATCGTAAATAAATTGCAGTAAAAGTGAGGGGTGTCTCATTTCGAACGCTGCAGAGCAATATCAAGGTGGACTATATGGACTATCATGGTAGTATTTGGTGCAATGAAGATGGGGACAAAGGGAACTGTGGTTTTTGTTAGAGAATTTGTTCAGTGCGATGAAATTTTTCCATATCTATACACCTACTGTTCAACACTCCTCAATCCATTGGCTTCTGTCATACAGAGAATCTATTTTATAATTTTGTTGTTTTGTATAAAACCTGTGATACAAGATACGGCTCATTCCTCTATCGACTTAACTTGTAATTACATAAGATACTCGGCGAAAAACTTTCATTTGTTGACGTCCCTCGTTCTCGTGAAATCGATTCGTTGTTTGGTAAAAGCCAATGGAAGGACTATTGAACGGTGAGAGAGAGTGTGTGCTTGTTGATATGCAAACATTTCAGCGTATTGAACACATTTTCGTTTGTCCCCATCTTCATTGCATCAAATCCCGCTAAAGAAGAGTCGGTAATATCAAAGCTAAGACAAGCAAGAGCCGGAACAGAACGGGAAGAGATCAACAACGCCACCGAAAGTAAATCGATGCAAAGATTGGAGTTTTCTAGAGAATTCTATATTTTCTGACTTAAGGAAGTTAAGGCATAGGTTTTTATTTATGGGGCTGGGTTTGGGGTAGTCTGATACCGCTAGGTTCTGGTCCTTGTTCCGGTTCTTGTTTGTCTTAGCTTGGACCCACCGAAGCCAACAAAAACCCATCTCGATTTTGCCCTGCGTTCCCACCTCTTCATTGCATCAATTCCCACGATTTAAAGAATATAGTCGGTAAAATCAAAGCTAATGAATAACAAGAACTGGAACAAAATGAAGTCGGGATTTTATTATAAAAATTCAACCACGCCACCGATGCAATAAATGTCCAAAGGAATCTTCTGTAATAATTGGATTGTTTATAGGTTCTAGAACTGCAGACTTTATTTTTTTCTAATAATGGTAATGAATATTCTTTAGGGGGGGGGAAAGTTCTAACCACAACAGAAAAAGAAAGAGACTTGGGGTAATCATCCATAGAAGTATGAATCCATCTCACCAATGCATGGAGGCAGCAAAAGACGTTGGGAATGATGAAAAGGACATGATCCGGAACAAAGATATAATCATGAAACTTTATAAGTCATTGGTAAGGCCTCGTCTAGAATACTTTCAGGCTTGCAATCCATTTTTTGAAATGGCTTGATATAGAGCTTTTAGAAAAAGTGCAAAGACGAGCAAAAAAGATGGTCAATCCATAATTTAAGCTAAAAAAGACTTAAATATCGTGGACTGACAACATTAGAAACATACAAAATAATGACTGGGAAAGTAGATGTGCCATATGATCGATTCTTTACATTGGCACACTATAGCAGCACAAGAGGCCACAAATGCAAATTGTTTAAGCAGAGGGTTGGTCCAAGAAAAAATGTTTTTTTAGTGCAAGGGTTGTGGACAAATGGAAACAGTTTGGAACTTTGGATGAGGTGGGAGTGACAGTTGAAACAGTAAACGGATTCAAAGGCTATCTCGATAAACTAGGTTAATTATTGAATGCAGAAGTTTAGGTTACATCAGTGGTTTTCACACAGGCTTACTTAGCCTCCTAAACCACTTAAAATCACATTATTATTATTATTGCGCTATTGCTGGGTAATCAGCGTTTCTCGACTAACCCGTGTGAAAAGTTTTTGTTGACGTTATTTCCCTGCCAACAGTTACCGGTATTATAATTTATCAAAACAAATCAGAGGCGTATCTAGGGTATTCGACTAACCCCCTAACAAATGACAAGCAAAAGTCCTCACATCGTTTTCAGCGCCCTCAAATGTAGTTTTTGTTGGCGTTAATTTTGGCGCCCCCTCACCTGCCAACAGTTATCTGCCCTCCCCTATCCGCCTCTGAAACAAATAGGCTTAGGAATAGTGGAGTATAGATGATTACGATATGGATCTATAATTATTAATCAAATACTCACCACATAAAATTAATTCGCACAACTCCCAAAACTGGATAATTAAGACATAACGTAACCCTTTAAGTGAGCGGTGGAATAGTGGTAGGACTCTGGACACGCAAACGGAGGGTAGCGGGTTCGAATCTGACCCTAGCCATTGCGTAGCAGCACCTTTGGGCAAGCCCCCCCCCCCCCCCTCCATTCCCCTCCTCTCCCCGACTTGCGATTCTTCACTCTGTGAATGATTTAAGTAGCGCTGTCAGACATGTAAGTAATAATTTGTTGTTGTCTATCCTTAAAGGATTTACGTAGGATGGAGGCCGAGTTAGGTTTTAGCCAGTCTGAGTAAACTTTTCCCGTGGTGCGGTTGTCCTCGAACTGCACTTGTCTATATAATTATTCGGTGTTTTTGTTAAGGGCAAACGACACCTAATGAAGGCGTCTATATATACATTTTCTTCGAAAGCGGGTCACTCAGGCAAATCTATGTATATATAATTTCAGGGAAAAGCGACCGATTAACTTCTGAAGTGTGTTTTGATGTGGGTTAGATAGGATAGAATTATGCGCAAGAAAAGAGAAAACACTACTAACTTTACTGCTAAGTACGCTACTACTACTACTACTACTACTACTACTACTACTACTACTACTACTACTACTACTACTACTACTACTACTACTACTACTACTACTACTACGGGGCTGTCCATTAATTATGTCAACAATTTTTGGTCAATTTTTGACCCCCTCCCCCCTTGTCAACAACTGTCAACTTTCACTTACCTCCCCCATAATTACGTCAACAACTTTTGACCCCCCCCCCGCAAGATCAATGACAGGTCCCAATAACAAGGTTATTATTTTTGTGGTAATGACCATTTTTCCCTTTTTTCCTCATCGAGTGTCAAAATGTGGTGGTGATGACCTTTTTTCTAATGTTTTTATCCATTGTAATAAGTAGTATTCTATGAAATTTCCTGTTTTTGATTATTTGAAAAAGTGAAATTGTTGACGTCAACTTCTCTTGACCCCCCCTCCCCGCCTGTCAACAACTGTCAAACTTTTCTAAACCCCCTCCCCTAAATTGTTGACGTAATTAATGGACAGCCCTGCTATTGCTACTATTGCTATGCTGCTACTACTACTACTACTACTACTACTACTACTACTACTACTACTACTACTACTACTACTACTACTACTACTACTACTACTACTACTACTACTGCCATACTGCCACTACTACTACTACCGTATAATTTAGTTAGGACGCGCAAAAGTGCTGTGGTTTTAATACTGTGAAGATCTGGCATACTGTTAATGTTTTAATGTTTTCTACAGCGTCGTTGTACCGTATATTCGCGATCATCCATCCAATAGCATCTTTTGGTTTCGTATTTCGATGGATATCATGCATATGAGAATCATATCATATGTTATCATTCATTTTTATATCGTTGATATCATTTGATGATGAAATAATTATTCACGTATTGTGTATTGCGTTTTTTTCTCTCTCTCTCCAGGAAATCTGACCTCCGGATCTCGAAGTGCGTTTTTGACGATTTGCGATCTGATCGAGTGACCGTGACCTTATTTCTGGACCATGCCACACCCTCTTTTCGTCGTGGGGTCACTCTGCCTGACCCTCTCGCTCATAGCCTGCGGCGTCAGCTTTTTCGGGCCGTACTGGTTATACAACGTCACTAGCCCAGCCCCCAAAACGATTGGATATAGCCTGGAGACGGCCGTGACGTACATCGAATCGTCGAATCCAAGGAACTACAGCTGTCGAGGCCTCTGGGCTCAGTGCAGTGCCGAGTGTCAGTGGTTCTGGCAGTACGACTACAAGCTCGAATACCAGATATTCAAGACTTTAGGTTGGCATCGATAACGATTATTATGATTGTGGGTTATACTTGCAATGACGACGACGACGACGACAATGATGATGACGACACTGATAATACTGGTGATGGTGACGATAATTATGATGATGGCGGTGGTGGATGATAGTAGTGATGATGAATGATGATGATGATGATGATAGTGGTGATGATGATGATGATGATGATGATAATAATAGATGATGATGATGATGATGATGATGATGATAATAATAGTGATGATGATGATGATGATGATGGTGGTGGTGATGGTGGTAATGATGATGATGATGATGATGATGATGATGATGATGATGATGATGATGATGATGATGGTAGTGGTGGTGGTGATAATGATGATGATAAGTTTCGTTTCTTTTCATCGCATAAAACAATTTTAGGGTTTAACGTGCACGGCGATTAAGTACCGATTTAACTAAATTCGCCGATTTAATGCCGATTTTAAGCTCTAGCGGACGTTCGGTACTGGCACATACGAGTACTCGGTATAATAGTAATACTTGAAATAGTCCGTCGATACGTCCATTTGCTATGACCGCCGATCGCATTCGTACGTCTGTGGCGTTCAAAGGCTTTGCTTGGACCGATTCTTCGCAATAATTAATTATTATTTCAACACTTTCATTTCAACCCAGAGCACCAGTTTTATTCTAGCCCCCTTGACATTGGGGGATTTAAATGTTTGGGGGACAAGGTTTGAGTTTCACACGTTTGGGACAGTAACATCAAAAAAATTGAAACTTGGTTGCCAGAATAAACACTGCATGACCAGACTCATAAACCTGATATCCTCTGCAACTGTATTTGGAATATTGTCTATTGATAGATAGACCCCTATCTTTGCATTGGGTTTGATGCTATACTCTAAACCTCTATTTTGCTGTTTTCGTGTATAATATATTATTAAATATTGCAAGAGATTTTTTATCACTGGTTTATCTGACGTTGGCCCCTGGGCAGCCCCGCACGGGGTGGAAGCCCATTTGGGTTCAGTCGAACGAAAGATGATGCGTGTTTTCCCCAGTAAACAACTCTCCCACTGGGAACCAGTGAATCTCATCGGAAGCAGGCTATCTTGAGTACCAGTAGATCACTGTGCACCATTGGCGTAACCAGGATTTCGGAATAGGGGTGGGGACACATCGATATTTTTGGGTAAAATGGTGCTATATTCACAAAGCTATGACAACAATATTAACCCCTTAACTGGGGATCCCGGATATATCCGTCCATTTTACATTGAGTTACAGTTAAACACACGGTTAAGGGGTTAATTAATAACCGTATGCGTGTACATCTCCTAAAGTTAGAATGATTGGAAATGCAATGACTCAGCAAAATGCGTCGTTCTGTGAAATACCTCAGTCTAATATACTACCTACCTCCCCCCAAGAAAAAAAACAACGGTTTCTCGCGTAAACCACGACCGGTCCCAGTCTAATTAGGGGCCGGACTCCCTCCCACCCCCCACTGTGGCTACTGGTAGCCAATGCATTGCCAACTCTCCAACGTTGACTGCGTTTCGCAATAGTCAAATTCACGACAACGACGACGATGATGACGACGACTATGATGATAACATTGATATCGTTGCTAATGATTTCGACTATACGTCGTCGGTGATAATGACAATAATTATTTGCCATTGGTTTGGCCAAGGACTTCGCGTATATCTCTCCGGGACGGTGGTTATTTTTGGCTCCATCTCCATTGCTGATGTTGAGGTGTTCTTATTTTGGCATCGGTGTTTCATTTAGTGAGCTATAGGTTTCTGTTATCTCTGAAACCAGAAGCCGGGATCTTACACCCACCCACCCACCCACACACACACACACACACACACACACACACACACACGCACACACATTACCGTACAGATGTGCTGGCGCCATGCAATACGCAAAAACCGAAGGCAGGAAAGGCAACAAATTACTGAAAATGTCGGTTGCTATTATGTGATTATGTGATAAATACGGACCTCTTTCCTACTAATTAACGTCGACTCAAATTCACTGTTCTGCAGTAAGAGGAATAAGTGACAAATATTGACATGAGCACACCCAATGCAACTATATATATATATATATATATATATATATATATATATATATATATATATATATATATATATATATATATATATATATATATATTCAGTTTTTGTTTTTAGGGCATGTCATTATAAAGTACAGCACATCTTTGAAAACGTTTTAACATGCAAAAATCTTCCTCCGATTGTTTTCACGGGGATTTCATTTTTTTGCTGTTTAATGAGAGGCATAATTTTCGGAATATGGGGGGGGGAAGGTATCGACATTTTCGGATGAAATTCCCGAAAAGTAAAAGAGTAAACGTGGAATAATATTCGTATGCCAAATTCACGTGTCCTCTCGAATCACGCTACCTATCCCCACTAAGCGTCTACGATAGGATATACAGTATAGGATTAACCCCTTAACCGCGTATTTAACTGTAACTCAATGTAAAATGGACGGACATATCCGGGATCCCCAGTTAAGTGGTTAAACAGCTACTGCGCGGTACCACCTGCCATCGAAAGCGCTCTAGGAATTCACCGAGATTTTACTCACTTACCTACTTCAATCTGCACTGAATACCCGGTAATTGTCGTGATTTTTCAGGGTGGCACTTGGCAGTGCAAGTGCTGTACTTTGTCGGCGCCTTCCTCGTTCTTTTCTGCGAGATATTCGCCCGCGTTCAGCTGTGCTGTCCGTCGAGAAAGTCCGTCTGTGCTCTCGACGAAAGTCCCTGTCTATTATTATAAACTATAGGGAACAATCTCTCGGGTCACGCTCTTGTCTTCCAAGATATCTGCTTCTGCCATTATTATTATAAACAATGGTTTCTATGGTTTCTGCCCACCAGTGACAACCGGACCTTGGAGAGACCCCTATACACACAGGCTGAGACAAGTAGACGGACACGACCCAGTAACGTCATTTCACACTTTTCTTGGGCGGGGACAAGATAATTTTTGGATTTTGGCAATTTTGGACCAATTTTTGAAAATTTGTAAATTTTTGACATTTTTTGGCAATTTTTTAGCGTTTTTTGCACATTTCACATTTATTTATTTAATGCATTATAATACATTATTTCTTCATTTCCTTGGGGGTCACGGCTCCCGCCTGCCCCTCCCCAAATTACGCCCATGTCACGACCGACTACTATATCGCCCTTGAATTTGTGAATATAATTAATCAAGTTACCATTCTTCTTTCGAAGTCCTGAAGAAACAAACTTTTATAATGGTAACAGAGATTTAGGGCAGAGATGTCCATGGGTTGGGTTAACCCAAGGTTTGGTTTGGTTGGGTCAGACTTTTCCATAGTTGTGGTGGGTTGGGTTGAGTCAGAGAATAAGTCATAGTTTAAGAAAATGTAATGGGTGGGTTGAGCTGAGTTAAAAACCTTACTGTTAGCACGGGTTGGATTGGAGATTTGATAGGTTGGGTTCTAGAAAATGGACCCATGGACATCTCTGGCTTAGAGTGGTTCAGTAGGGTCTGTCCTGTGTGAGAACCACTATGTTTCACCCGGCCATTCATTCACACTATAGTCTTGCTGTGCAGTGGCGTAGCCAGGATTTTCGGAAGGTGGGTTTGGTTTTTGGTTTTGACTGTGACAAATTTCGAATAAATCTTGACAAGCAAAAAAGGTCATCTCCTCATCTTTCCTTCTTCTATTTTTCTCTTCCAGGTGCTGACAAGCAAAACAGGGCGTCACCTCTTACGCTGTGTTACATCATTCTATAGACAAGCAGCCAAGGGGGGATTTGACACCCCCCAAAAAAAAATCTCGTCCCAAAATTTTAAAAAAATGCATACAAACTCTTTACAATTTTTTTGGCAGCCAAAGGGGGTGGTTTAACTCCTAACCCTCCCTTGGCTACGCCACTGTGTCTTATTACCTGTTGTTGTTGTTGTTTTTTCGTTTACGCAGTTGTCTTGCAGTCGGCGGCGATTGCTGTGTTCGGAGGATTTGCCAATCGAGATTACGGGGCGACACCTTACGCGTCGCCGCAGTACACCTACCTGGGCTGGTGCTTCTGGATGACCTTGGCAGGTGGAGCGCTGACCTTGCTGTCCGGAATTCTGTTCCTCTTCATGGAATGCTGCGGCTACGACGACGACGATGACGACTACGACAAATAGCTTACACAAAGTCGAACTACAGTAGAACCTCGTTATATAGCGTACTTAGCAGTACCGTCCATACTCCATATACGGTAGCGCATCGCACGGGACCGTATACATTGCGGTACTTTGTTGCCGAGTATGCGTTATAACCAGGGTGCGATTTGTGACCTGGAGCAGTGGGGGGATATGTCGAGCTTGGGGGGATGTAGTTGTTGGGAAATGTAGCAGTGGGGGATGTAGTGGTGGGGGGATGTAGCAGTAGGGGGATGCAGTTGGGCAGTGGGGAGGGGAAGATTCCTCTTTCCCCTAAAAATCGCGCCCTGGTTATAAACGAGTCCGTTATAACGAAGTTCTACTGTACGTGATTTGATCTGTACGTTTGGCCTGCGCACCTTGAGGTCTGTACCTCGCGGAAATCGATCGCAATCGATGTGACATGTAGGCATAGAACCCAAGACACGAGGATTTTCTCGTTGGACCATTCGATTCTTGTCAGGCGATTCGATACTCTTGTTCCTAATTCTTACTAAAAAGTATTGACTTACGAAGTTTTCTGTATATTTTTATTGCCTTTTGGACCATTAACCCCTTAACTGGGTGCTCCGAGTAACGTTCGTCCATTTGACATTGAGTTACAAATAGTTGCCCAGTTAAGGGGTTAACAATAGTCTATAATCGTAAGCAGATTGTTGCGCGCAAGAACGAATCATCCAGCCAAGAGACTATTCGACTTTCTTTTTCAGTAATTGTTTTATGTTTTCCTATTCCTGTTTTGCATGCATAAGCAAATAATGTTATTCTCTATGTCGATTAATAACATTGATAGTATAAAATAATAGTGTGCACAGAAATTATAAAATTGTTTGTTTTTGTATCATTATGTTAGCGGTAAATTATAGTTTCTATGTGATAATTACTTGCTGGTCTTTACTGTGCGCAAAATTGATATAGTTTAGTGTTTATATCATTATATTAGCCATAGTGTTAGCTTTCGATTATATTCAGGGCTTGACATAATACAGTAGAACTTCGTTATAACGCACTTAGTGGGTCCGTCAAATTTGAGTACGTTATATCATAAGTACGTTGTACCCAGTACCATCCAAGACGGTGGCGCAACACACGAGACCACACATCGCGGTACGTTATAACAGAGTACGCGTTATACCCGAGTCCGTTATAACGAAGTTTTACTGTACTCAAAAATAACATTCCCAAAATATTGGGCCTCAGTGCTTTTATAATATTTTTTTAATTTAGAAAGACTTAATTAACTTAATCTTGAACTTTTCAAAGCAATCGTTGATTTATATTTAGCTTAGCCTATGGCAGATTTTCTTACTACTTTACTGGTATGTGCCTTACCTTTTACAGACAAGTTACTTGTGCAATGTTGCTAATGAATGTACGATGTGCTGCCTACAGTGATTTACATGTAAAGTAATGCTGCTGTAAGTAGTACGAACCCGTGCTTTCGAATTCTGTAGTGGCGCTGTTTAAATTTTATACTTTTATTAAACGAATTGTAACAAATTGTGTTAAGAATTTTTGTGTGTAGTTCAGTTACTGTACTGCAGTGGCGGCTCCAGGATTTGGCAAGTGGGGGCCGTTGGGGTGGCAACTTCTAATCATGGGGGCCGACCATTTGTTGTTTATGTAGCATTAAGTATAGGGTCCCAACAGAGGGCCACTGAGAGACCAGGCACTCAATAGGGGGCACGGGCTTCCTGGCCTCCCTGGCCCCCGGTGGAGCCGCCACTGCTGTACTGTAGGCCTACTTTACTTTGAATTGGTTACCATGGTTTTTTCGCTCTTCCTGGCCTCGGGTTTTGACTGATCTCTGGAATGACCTGGTCTTTTGCGGATGGATTGTGAAGTACCATCGATTGATACCCTTAGGTATTAGAAAAATGGTGCTATAGAAGTGCAAAATTAGAAGGAAATATTCGCCTTCTAGCGAATAGATTTTCAAGTTTCTAGAGAATAACAATAATCGCACGCGGCCGGAATGATTAACGCCAGCACGCAAACCTCGAAACTGCTTATATTAAATTTTATTTCAGAATTTCGCATCCTATTTCTCAACTGTTCTTTTTTCTATACAGAATTCACCTTCTGATAAGCGGTTCAAATAATATAAATAGTTTGATAGAGAATAGTATTATATAGGCATAATTATTTACAAAATTCTAAAAAAACAAGTTGCATTTGACCAGGGGCGTAGCCAAGAATTTGATTTGGAGGGGAAGGGTATAATGTGATTTGGGGGCGGGAGATTAATCTTAAAAAGCTTTGAAAATGTTAAAAAACACATTAAACATTTCAAGGTAGTCTGATTTGGGGGTGGGTATTATAAATATACCGATATACCCCCTCCCGTCGCTACGCCCCTGCATTTGACGCGACATGTTTTACAAACGCAGTTTCCTATCGTACATTTCCTATCCACGTGACGTCACATCGGGGCGTCAGTGTGTGTGGGGAGGCGGGGCGTGGGGTGCAATGGTTCAATTTGTCACGAGGGCCCAGCCAGAGGTTGGCCCTGTTGTCAACTGGCGTGGTAGATGGATAGGTTGGCTCGGTTAATTAACTGTATCATTTTCAAATCTTCGGGATTTAGGTACGTCGAGCTCTCCCTGCTGCTGGCATCGGGGCGGGAATGCCACTGTGGACTGTTCATATCCGGTTCATTCGAGTATATGTCTTCAATTTCCGGTGGTGGCGACGACGACGACGGGTCGAACCCTTCTGCAACGCCGGAACCAGCCCCATTCGCGGATTCGGGGTGATGACGCCCACCCCACTGCGAACTGTTCACATCCGGTTCGTTCGAGTATATTGTTTCCGCTTCCGGTTGCAACGCGCATGCGCTACGCCAATTAACAGCTCCCGTTCCGTTTACGTAAATGCTCTGGGGCGAACCGCCTCTGACGTCATCTCCGGTGGCGTCTCCAACGCTGACGTCACGTCTGGGTTGGTTTCTGTTGACGTTGACGTAGACGTCGTTGCTGTCGTCCGTACGGGGATGTGACGTCATTTCAATGACGTCATTGCGCGGCGTATCGCGGCCGTCGATATATGATACTCTTGGCATTCGGTTAGGACCTGTATCGCTGGAGCTATCGGTGTTCCTGTTCCTCTTGCGAATACAAACAACAACTACCACGACGACTATTATGATAACGACGACGACTACTATAACGACAGCGATGACTGTTGCTTTGTTGTTGCTGTTGCTACTTGAATTAGTTGGCGTTGTTGAATTTTGATTATTCGATGATGATGACGACGTCGTTTCGTGTTTTGTCGGCGAAAACGATGACGACGACGATGTTGTCGCTGTTGTAGCTCGTTTCGTCGTCGTCGTTGTTGTAGAGGAACTCTCTTCAATCGGTTTCGTTGTTGTATCATTCACGTGTGTTGTGTGTGTCGTTGGTGCCTTCAAAAACAAATCAGCAAAATCAGTCCTGTCATGTAAGTCATGTTCGGTTAATAAAGATAAAGATAACAGAAATAAAATAATATTAACAATTACCAGCGTATCCAGGATTCTGGAATAATGGGGGGGGGCACAATACTACATTCTACGGCGATTCTACAGACCGATATTTCCGGTTCCGAACAGGGGGTGTAGGGCACGGGCGCCGACCCCCCCCCCAATATGCGGATTGGAACCAGTTGTGAAATTTGCGCTTTTGAAACCGAAGAGATTTTAATTAAAGTTTCTAAAGTATGCGTCAGAACCTATACAGTCAAACTCTAATACTAGTCAAAACTATCACCGCCCATTTTCTGTATCACTGCACGCTAAAACAGGCTCTGCACGGGACAGACCCCCTCTAGTGTAACTAATGAGTAATGACTCTTGGCGTGGCCAGGGGCGGCATAGGCGGGGCGCCCCCTCCCCCAAATAGTATTTAGATTAGTTGCCAGGTTCGTGCAAACAAAACGAATGAAAAAATTCTATCATTGGAGAGGATGAGAACACTGTGGTGATTGCAGATATGCTATCATATACTCTAAAATATGATCAAAATCTCAAGATTCGTCCTAGTTTTGCCTCCAATATATTTCGTCGGGGCGAAACTATGTTGGGGGAGTTCACGATGCTCCCCAAATTTCCTACAGTCCCAGACGGAACTAGAAGCGTCACTTTGTGCAGAACTCTTGCTCCCTCTCATGTTCCGGAGCTCTGGCTACGCCAGTGGAGAAGACGACGATGATAAAATGACAAATTCGAATCGCCTGTAACCTTACTAGTGATTAACTATGATTAATTACCAGTATTTATATGCAGTGTTTTTTATCCAGGCCTATTAGGGGGAGATTCCCTCATCCAGAATTTCAAAATTCCCCACAAAAATTATTTCAGCACCAACACAAATTTTTTCATTGAACTATGTCTCTCCCCTTCCAGCCAAGTCATTTCTCCCCCCCAAAGGTCGGGAAGTCTGGATAAAACACAGCTTATATGTACATCATCGTCGTCGTCGTCATCATCATCATCATCATCATCATCATAATTAAGTTGTGTTTTTTCTCTTGCTTATATTGCACTTTTTTCAAGGTACCTACCTACGGGAATTTTGTTCCCTTCAGGTAGCCTATCCTTTTATTTCTTTATAATGATTATTAAGTGAATTATGGGCAGCTGTCATTTATATAACTTGTTTTAAATGTTAGGCCTACTCGATTATGACTTGATAATTATTAAGCATTGTTTTTTCTTGCTTATATTGCACTTCTGCCATTCTGTAATTGCTACTACTATTATGATATGTTTGGAAATAATAAACTTCAATCAATCAATCAATCAATCAATCATCATCATTTTACAAGCATCTATGTAGTTCAACGCTGACAGCTAAACTGGTCGATACATGTTGATACTCGCCTGAACCTGAGTCATACTTGAAAACAGCAGGAAAGAAAATACTCCCAGCAGACATCCCCTCGTCCATCGCTCCCCTATTTCCATGACGACCGGGGAGTAATGCGGCACCAATTTATGTAGCGCCAACGTTCAGTGCCTCGTAGAAAACCTTCTTGTTTCGTTTGTCTCTGTGCGAAGGAGCATTTCCGAACCATGTTGAACCATGGCGCGCGCCAGAATTTCACAGTAATAATAATAATGATATTCAAGACCATGCAGAACCTCATTCTACTTGACGTCTGGCCTCGACCAGCCCATGCATAGCTGTAGGGCTCGCTTGTTTGCCTGCTCAGAAGTAGGAAGAAGTCTTGAAAACACGTCTAAGATCAAGTCCATGCGTCTTACAAAGGCTAGAGGCCTTCTTGAAGACGGAAGAAAGAAGGGGAGGAGGAAGGGAGGAAGTGTAAACCTGTGGGCAATACCGTGAGGTGTCGTTCGTGAGGCGCTGTAGCTGCGGGCAAAACGCTTACTGAAAATAGAAATCCTGGCTCTGGTCTCGAATGACTAAGTAAACTGTAGGTAGGTCTGCAGTATATTCGTCGTCTCAGCCTATTTGCACAAGTGGACACGACAAGTGAGTTGGCTGAGAACACGCAATTAAGCAGGCAGATAAGTAAGTAAGTAAGTAAGTAAGTAAGTGACTAAGTAAGTAAGCGACTGGCTATCAAGGAAGTAAGAACGTCAGTCTGAAACTCGTTCGAATCGCAGACTTTTAATTTTCTGACGATTATGTGTGACTGAGTTAGTCATGACGTCTATGCGATACTACATATAAGCTATAGCTGTTATTTCCAATTTTTATATAAAATCATATTAGTAATAATATATAACATCTATCATACTACATATAACATATAGTAGCCATGCACGGGGGGAGACGGATCACTCTATTCTGGCTGGCGGGGTGGGTGGGTCAGGCATAGGGCTTTCGTAAAGCCATCGAGAATTTTTGAGAGTGTTTTAGTTTGTTCTCGAACTTTTTTTCACCCCAAAATGTCGGGGCATGGTGTTGGTGCCCCCCCCCCACTATTCCCATGACGTCGGCGCCAACTAATTTGGACAAATTCAATAATTCTTTTAGCTCTTTGAACAGCACGTCACGAAATATCCTGTGCGTTGCATAATAACCACCTGTTAGATCAAGTCAGGCATGCACTTTCTTCCTGTATCATTCTCTCTGTCGCGCATGAGTCATAATTCATAACAATACATGTTTTTACAGAATGTGAAAATGCGCCTTCAGATGTCACGCCTATACCCATGACTCTTCGCCAACGCAGACATTTTGGTGCCATGATATGCTATTTCCATATCAGTGCTGCACTATAGGGTGCTAGGACCAAATGTCCGCGGACAAAATGTCACGGACAAAGACAAAGACTAACTCTAACCCTAACCCTAAACCGTGACATTTTGTCCGCTGACATTTTGTCCCCATGACATTTTGTCTGCGGACATTTTGTCCGGCCGCGGCACTATAGTACTGTATAGAACAGAGGTATTTAATTGCATTTTATAAAGGGCCACATTTTTTAATGACCGACGCCCGATAGGTAGGTTTTTTAAAATTAGTAGTTGTCATTTATTAATACCTCGTATAGGTATTAGAAAAACGTTATCGATTCGACGTCGTGGCGGGCCATTTCACGCCCCTTGGCGGGCCGGATCTGGTCCGTGGACCGCCATTTGAATAGGTCTATCCCTGGTGTTGTAGAATAACGAATTTTCAGTGAAGAGAAATATTCCGAGTATAAACCATGCACTTGCAAGAATTCTTCTCTGCGTTTGCTGCTCGTCATATTTTCTCATGTTTTACAGTACCAACAATACAGTTCAGGGAGCGGGGCGTAAGGCCCTACATGGCTGCAGCCACAGCATTGGTGTTCAGGCTGATTAGAAATTACGCTGTAGCCCAGTTTTGAAGCATTCCATTAGACAAACTACTGCAGCAAGTTACTAAAACATTCATATATATATATATATATATATATATATATATATATATATATATATATATATATATATATATATGCTGGTCAGAGACCCATCAAGTATATTGGTACACAAGGGAATGTAAATAAATACGTGATAACATTGTCATCGTTGAGAATTTGAGATGATAGAAATTATAATATTGAATAACAACATGAACACTGCACTGCTTATTCATTATTCAGCTCAATAAATCACATGAAATTGACTTTTACCCAAGGGGATACAGTAGGCTGGCGGACAGAATTCTTCCCCCCTCCCCTCCCGCGGCCCCGAATTCTGGCAATTTAGCTCTGCAAGTTAGCAGAGTGGTAACAACGTTGGACGATAGAGCGGGTTCGAGTCCCGCAGTAGTTAGTCCTAAGGTCGACTCAGCCCTACTCGCTATGGGGCGGTGGTAAAATGAGGGTCAGTGTGCAAAATGCTGCGATAAGTCAAACAGGTAAGCCACGCAATACACTAGCTCCCTGTCCGTGGCATTGCACGCCTGGCTGAGGGCCATAGAAACGGAGATCAGCGCCGCCCTATGAGCCCACGAGGCTCGGGAAGGACTTTGAAAATAGTAAAAGAATAAAATAGGCTTTTAATATGAAATAAAATCTTAAAAGAAATCCAGTCAATATCAATAATAATATCTTTAATCTAGGAGCAGTTGAAGTCATTTTACTATGGTATGTTTGTTATCTTACAGAAATTTTAATACATACTTTAGGAATTAAATTCTGTCGATATGGTGTCTTCTTATGTAGCACAACCATACAGTTACTTAGTCTAGTTGTCTCTGCATTTATACATACTTTGTACAACGTATATACAAAGAATACCGAATATATACATATATATATATATATATATATACAATGCTGGGCACCAACTACTGTGAAAGTAGTTCAACTACTGTAGTGAACTACTTGATAAAAATGTAGTTGTAACTACTAGTTAACTACTTTTTCCACAAAGTAGTTATTAACTAATTGGTAACTACTTCCTGAGTAGTTAACTACTTTGCAACTACTTTTGACCCTGCAACGCTCAAATAAAAATATCCATTGTTCAATGTCTTGTTTTTTTAAACACCACACAAACACTGTCAACACGAACATCAATTCTATCAATATAAGCTGCTTCTGCAGCAGTTCTGCTATGTAATCAATGTAATGAATGATTACTCAGTTCTTGCATGTACCACAGTCAGCAATGAAGTTTTTATCATCACTGCGTTCACTCTTTTTTTACGTGGGTTCACGAAACAGCTTTTGACTAATTGGCTATTCATATTTAATGATATCTATGAGTTATTAAGAATTAATCTATTAATTCTGTTAACTTTTATTACTATTATTAATTATATCTCCTCAGTAAACAACACGAACCTGTATTTTTGGTACTAATGGTACTACTAAAAGTTGTGTAAGTATGAGTACTACTAAAAGTTGTGTAAGTATGAGACCGGAAATCAGGAATAGAATATTATATTACTGGTAGGTAAGTAAAGTAAGCTTGTATGCACAAGGGCAACAAGGGCAGGCATGGGTTACATCGACGATGTGCCCGCTACACGACAGAGTCTCATAGAAGAGCTCACCGAGAAGCCTGGCGTCAGCGTTGTTGGCAAAAGCGGGTTTAAGCGGCAAATAATGTTTTAACAAAAGTAGTTGACCACAGTAGTTAACTACTTTACTTGATAACTACTGCAGAAAGTAGTTAAACTACTTGTAGTTAACTACTTTTTCACACGTAGTTACTAACTACTCTGTAACTACTAAAGTGTAGTTAAACTACAAGTAGTTACCTACTTGTAGTTAACTACTGCCCATTGTTGTATATATATATATATATATATATATATATATATATATATATATATATATATATTGATTATATAACTTAAACTAACATGACATGATATCATAATAATAACACGCATTTTCACTTGTTATATACAGTCAGACATCACACTGCTAGATTAAACAAAGTTATCAAACCGTCCTAAAGGAAATGTGTGAGATTTTTAACAATCAAAAAAGCAAGTTCAACTTCCCATCGACACGAGATAAACACTGACTCCCTCGACCGGGAGGGGGTATATCGGTATATATACCCCCAAAATCAGACTACCTTAACATTTTAAATGTGTTTTTAAGATTTTCAAAGTTTTCTAGATATTTATACCACCCCCAAATTACATTATACCCAACAAATCAAATTCTTGGCTACGCCCCTGCCCGTAACGCCCAACAGTTCAAAGCGTAACTATTCTGACTAACCCATGCGTTGGCACATACATGATCAGTGGCGTAGCCAAGAGAGGTTGTGGTTAAAACCCCCTTGGCTGCCTAAAACAAAATATTTTTAATGAGTTTCTGTGCATTTTAAATTTTGGGACGCGATTTTGGGGGTCAAACCCCCTTGGCTAGAAAATGTGACGGTTTAAGAGGTGACGACCCTTTTTTCCTCGTCAGAACGTGGGAAGAAAAAAATAGAGATGAGGTTTTTAGCTTGTCAAGACTTTTCCCGAAGTTGGTCATGACAAAACCAAAACCAGAACCCCCCCTTCCGAAAATCCTGGCTACGCCACTGGACATGACGTTGAGGTTGGAATCAAACATGGGCATGGGTCCATTCTTTTAAAACCCGGCAATAGAGTAACTTGACCCGACCCGACCCAACCCATCGTAAACATTACAATTTCTTATACCAGTTATTGACTGTAGAAAATTGATCAATAAAATAAGCTCCGTGACCAGCCCAACCCACCCCATCATAAAGCATAGAAATTTTTGATCCACCCAGTAACGGGTAGCAGTTAAGTCGGACTTTCAAGCATTCGCCAGGTGGCGCCAGCGAGTCATCAGATTCTATTCGCTAGACGTCGCACGATATGCCACTTATAGTTATAGTGTACGTACAGTACAGTGTATAGTGAAAATTAATATGAAGGCTTTCAATATATTTCGACTGAATCACATTGAAAATAAAAATATACATCTAAGCGCCTATATTTAGATCTCTGCTGAATTTCATTATACACATATTTAACATAAATGTATACATACATATATTATATATACATATATATATATATATGTATAATTTTTGTATATATAATATATATATATATATATATATATAAAGCTGGGGGCACGTGGCTCAGCCAGGTGTCTCAGTGGGGTTCAGAGGTCCCATGGGGTCTCAAAGGGTCAGAAACACCCGCAATAAATGAGTCCTATAGGCCCCTATATAAAAGTGCTACTCAATCTCGAACCATAAATAGTGACCTCGATAGCAAGGTAGTCGCCACGTGATTTATAGGTGAGGCGGGCAGCATTAGTGGTTGCACCCTGCAAATATATTCACAGATTAAGTTTTGCTGAAAGCGCTCACTTTGTCATGTTTTTCCACAAGGTATCCCAGTAATATATATATATATATATATATATATATATATATATATATATATATATATATATATATTAATATAAGTATCTTCCACGGTGTTAGTACGAGTATCTTCATGATATTAACCAGTGATGGGTAATTGAATTTCTAATTCTAATTAATTAGCTAATGAATTAGCTATCTGGCTAATTCTAATTCTAATCAATTACTTTAAAAATTTGCTAATTCTAATTCTAATTCTAATGAATAGCTTGCTAATTGTAATTGAAAATAACAATTAGTTGCCTAATTAACACACTTGCTTGTGTCAAGTGCTTTGGACCCATGATCCAAACTCAAGTGGATAGAGAGTTCTGAGGAAGGATGTTTTGTTCAAGGACAAATTAAAGTTATTAAACTAAATTCAGTCTCAAAGCAGATAAGCAATACACCTTTTACACCAGCTATGGACATTGGACAATGACAAATCAGCCACACCTCAAATTAAGTCCCACACCTACTTCGATATATGGAAGAAACTTTACTGAAATCAACAGAAACTGAAGAGCTCCAAACAGTGGCGGCTCTAGGATTTGGCAAGTGGGGGCCGTTGGGGGCAACTTTATGGGGGCCAACCATTTGTTGTTTAATGTATGTAGCATTAAGTATAGGGTCCCAACTGGGGGGGCCACTGGGGGGGCCAGGCTCTCAATAGGGGGGCACGGGCTCCCCCTGGCCCCCCCGGTGGAGCCGCCACTGGCTCCAAAGTTACTTAGATACCCCAACCAATATGAACACTAATTGTATTTCTTTTCGGGAGGACCATAAATTGAACTTTCCCTGTTTATACCAGCTGCATTTGCAGCATCATATTATACCGGCCACATCTGTTGCTATTGAAAGATCATTTAGTGCAGCTGGATTTATTCTTAATGATAGGAGAAATCAATTAGATGATACTTTGATTGAGTCACTTTTACTTGCAAAATGCAATTATGAAATAATCTGGATTACGGAGGATGAAATTAATTTTTGTCGTTACATTAAAATGCATCACAATTTTTAGTACTGCACTTCTAATTGCTAATTCTAATTAAATTAGAAGGTATCTAATTCTAATTCTAATTAATTAGTTGTGTAATTTTGCTAATTCTAATTCTAATTGTAATTGTAAAATTTTAACTAATTCTAATTCTAATTAATTAGATAAAAAGAGGCAATTACCCATCACTGATATTAACACAAGTATCCTCGTGATATTACCACAAGCGTCATCCGTAATATCAACATTTAGATAGGAACAGGGGCGTAGCTATCGGTATATATACCCCAAAAGTAAGTCTACCTTAAAGTTTTTTATGTGGTTTTATATGTGGTTTATATGGTTTATGTGGTTTATGGTTAACATTTATACCCCGCCCCCCGAAATATTTATACCCTCCCCAATCAAATTCCTGGCTACGCCCCTGGATAGGAATTCTCTGTGATACAGTATCAACGAGCATTATTATTCTAGAAATTCCTTCCGTTTTCCGTTTACTACATACTGACTACACGACATCGGTCCGTTTGCGATCACGTGATCACCGTGACGAGATTGTTGGTGACGTAACCCGATGACGTATTCGCGATGCGTGTCGTCGTCACCGATCGAGGCGCGTTCTGCCCCGGGTTCGAGTTGGGCGACGCAGATTTCGGAGGAGCGTGAGGATTGGTGTCATGAAATGCTATCGACGATAAAACAAAACGAAATGCAGCGAAACAGCGATAACAGATTAAGATCAATCAAAATATCCCTACAGTAGGACTTCGTTATAACGGACTCGGTTATAACGCGCTTGGACTGAACCGCCGGGAGTACCGGGAGTTTCCCCACGGGGGTCGCCGAATGCCAAGAAATTAAGAAAATAAATCTAATATTTCTGTAGCTTTTTGATCATGATTTATATAGCGCATATTGTCTTTGTCTACCGTTTGAAGGCCTCGTGTGGTCTCCATTCGGTCCGTCTGAGCCGCCGGCATCAAAGTGACCGGAGCGGGGCGGAGAGGCCCCGAGTCCCGGCTGAGAGAACGGCCTCCCGGGGCCCGGAGGGAGCGGCCCCGGGGTCGGGGAATGGCGTCGCCGGTGCTCGGAGGGTGGGGGGTTGAAGCTGTTTGTCTGTTGATTTTCGTCTTTGTCCGATCCGTTGGAGAACAACAACATTGGAATCGCCTCCTCTTGAGTACCTTCTGGAAAACGCAACAGCAAGAAAATTATCTAATTAAAATAGCACTGGATTAATTATATTATTGATGGAAAACCTCGTATCAACAACATCACCACCACCACTATCATCGTCATAATCATCATAATCATCATCATTATCATCATCAACATCATCATCTTTATCATCACCATCATCATCATTTTCATGATCATCATGATTATCATCATCATCTTCATCACCATCTTCATCGCCATCTTCATCATCTTCTTCATCATCGCCTTCACCTTTATCCCCCTAATCATAATCATAATCGTCATCATCATCATCGTTATCATCATCATAATCAACAACAACAGCAACAACAACACTAATAATAACAACTGGGTTTTATAATACATTGCCACGATATCTCGTTTTCAGCTTTATTCAGAGATATTTTCATTTTTAAATGTAACTTTGTTAATACTGTGGTTCACTTGTAAGCATTTTTGCGCGCCAGACCCCAAACTAAGCAATTCTACTGGATCAGCATGACCCATGGGTCCAAACAAGTTCCTTCACATCAAAAGGAAAAGTGAGGGGAGAAATCCATGCGCTAAAAAGTGGGTGGCGGGTTGTTGATCAATGGTTTTGGCGTGATCTGAACCACAGGCCCTAGTCTCTGCGTGCTAAAATTCCTTTGCGCTACAGCATTTCGTGTCCTATAGGATCGGCGCAAGGACTAATTTTGCTAAATGGTCGAATTTCACGAGATATTCGAATATTCGCAAAGACCCAGATTTAATCATAATCAAGTCACGTAATGGGCGCCATTTCTTCTAAATGTGAAGGGCGGGAAGTGTAATGAGTTTCGCTGGGAAATCGTTATGGGGGGGGAAGGGGTACTTCTGACCAACTGTGGTTCTTCTCCAGCCTATGACTCATTGGCGAATCAGAAAAAATGTCTATTTTGTGTTAGTGGACGTTCTCTGTGGTGGCGGTGATGACGATGTTGATGATGATGATGATGCTGATGCTGATGATGACGATGACGAAGAAGAAGAAGAAGAAGAAGAAGATGATGATGATGATGATGATGATGATGATGATGATGATGATGATGACGACGATGATTATGATGATGATGATGATGATGATGATGATGATGATGATGATGATGATGATGAAGATGATGACGATGATGACGATGATTATGATGATGAGGATGATGACGACGATGACAAACCCAGCTTATATTAACTTACATTCGCTCTATCAACAGTTTGCCTATAGCTTTAACATTTTCATGGCCTTAATGTACTTATTTGTATACATGTTTTCGCCATCTAACGGCGCTATGGAAGTTGTCCAGTACAATACAATACATTAAGGTTTCTCCTTCATTCGTTCGTTCCTTCATTCGTCCGTCCGTCCGTCTGTTCGTTCGTTCCTTCTATCGTATTACCTGAGCGATGCGACTTCGAGTCGATCGTCGAGATCGGAAGGTGTCCGTGCTTGACGGCGTTCATTCTCCTTGCCTGACCCGTCACTCCGGCTCCCTGTCCTCCTCCTCCTCCTCCTCCCAACCCGCCGCCCAGTCTACCGTGTCCCCCGCCGAGCCCGTCTCCGCGCATCGGCGGTCCCTTCGGTCGGACGGCCTCGACCGGCAGCACCCTCCGGCGCTTCTTCGGCAGCTTCGCCCGCGCCTGCGTGTGCGAGTAGAAGAGGGCGAAATTGCTGACGATGACCGGAACCGGGAGGGCGATGGTCAGAACCCCGGTGAGGGCGCAGAACGACCCGACGAACATCCCGATGTACGTCTTCGGCGTCATGTCGCCGTACCCCACCGTCGTCATGGTAACGATCGCCCACCACAGCCCGACGGGGATCGACGTGAAGTCGTTCTTCGGATTGTACTGGATCCGCTCGGCGTAGTAGACGAGCGACGCGAAGATGACGATGCCGATGACGAGGAAGAAGATGAGCAGGAGCAGCTCGTGAGCCGACGCCTTGAACGTGTGGATGAGGATCTTGAGTCCGGGCGAGTGGCGGGTGAGCTTGAACAGTCGCATGATGCGGATGATGCTGAAGAACTCGAGGATGTCGTTCTCCTTCTTCATCCACGTCAGCAGGAAGTCCAGGTAGAAGGACAGCGTCGCCACGAAGTCGATGATGTTCACGGGGGCGCGCAGGAACGACAGCCGGCTCGGGGCGACGACGAAGCGCGTCACAAGCTCGAAGGTGAACCAGCCGTTGCAGACGCACTCGACGTAGAAAAACGCGTCGTGGGGTCGGTCCGGCGCTTTTCCAGCATCCA
This sequence comes from Metaphire vulgaris, assembly GCA_018105865.1. Taxonomy (NCBI): domain Eukaryota; kingdom Metazoa; phylum Annelida; class Clitellata; order Crassiclitellata; family Megascolecidae; genus Metaphire; species Metaphire vulgaris. The sequence goes on from CM030858.1 coordinate 10,935,602, forward strand.
GAGGGAGGAGGAGGAAGAGGAGGAGGAGGAGGAGGAGGAGGAGTTCCAGATTCGATCCGCCGTCGGCGAGCCGTTGAGGAAGGGGACGTTCCGGATGACTGGAACGCGCATGCTCGGGTGCGTTTTCAGGCAGAACGACAATATGGAGACGATGATGAAGAACACGGAAAGAACGGCGACGATCTATATACGAGAAGGACAAAAAAAACGCATCCCCCGCTTAACCTTTGACCTTTGACCCCCGTGTTGACCCGGTCCAAATTTTGTTGGCCAAAACTAGGCCTCCATCTCGGATCAAAACTGAAACTTGGAACGCTGTTCCTCTGTTTGTCGGATCGTAACAAAGAACTGAGCACTTTCATATCAGGACTCAAAACTCATCATCTTCATTTAGCTTCACCTCCACTCCATAGCCTGCCTTGCTGTTTTCCATTGATTGGTATCTTCATTGATCTTGTCTTTTGCGGTCAGGATTTTGAGTGCATTCGATCGATGCCCAAGGGTTTTATAAATTGTGCTATGATTTATTTTAAAAAATTATGAATTACTACTACAACTACTACAGCAGCAGCAGCAACAACAACTACTACTATACAACTATTATACTACTATTACTATACTACTATACTACTACCATTACTACTACTGTAATCATAGGCGGATTTTATTAAAGGCTAGGGTAGGCCTAGTAGGCCTGCCTACCCAACTAATCCCACCAAAACAAACTACTACTCCTACTGCTACTATTACTATTACTATTACTGCTACCTGCTACTACTACTACTACTACTACTACTACTACTACTACTACTGCTACTACTATTGTTACTACTACTACTCATATACAACTACTATTACTACTATTACTATTACTACTACTACTACGACTACACTATGTTTCGCTGCTGAAAACGAAACGAGAAAAAACTAGAATATATTAAATAGAAACCTGCGTGACGTAATTTATGGACGACGCTCTAAGGGAGTCCGAGATTTGTGACGTACCTTAGGATTTTAAAGAGTTAAGAGTCTCTAAGAGATTTGTGACAGGGTGTGACAAGGGAGGGGGTGAAATTGTTTTAAAAATAGCATGACGTATATTTTATGGATGGCCAATAGTCTCACAATGGCGCTCAATGTCCAATTCTGCTGCGTCACTGAGGGTTTCAGTGGATTGCCAAAAGATTATTCGAGTACCACCAACAGGTGTACTTTTGATTTCACTGGTGGCCATTAGTACCGCAGTACCGGCACTTCGTCAGGTGGGAGTGGGGTGTGGGGGTGAGGGGGTGATTGAGCAAACACGGTTTCACTTGAGACACAACTTGAAGCAAAATGGCGTCTTTTAAGTTTTCCTTCTTCATCATCGCGTTCGATAAAGAATCAAACAAAACATACAACTACACCGCGAAAGCGAAAAACCGTCAACAGGCCAGCCAGCCAGCCAGCCAGGTTCGCGGCCAGCCAGTCAGCAGCCGCCGGGTAGAACGGGACGCTGGAGGCCCGTCGGTTTGACGGACCAGGGGCCGCCGCTGTGGCCTTAAGCGACCAACGGGGCAGTGTTAGTAAAGGTCTCAGGTCGCCGTATTGATTTCCGTCGGCAATTATTATCTTCGCTATTTCGACGCGAGTTTCGCCACCGCTCAGGTAACCCGACCGGTATAAGAAAAACACATTCTAGATCCCAAAAAGTAATGGCGGCGCAGATACGGGGAGAGCGGTGGATGGAGGGGGCTATTCTGGATGGGACCGGTCGTAAGATTTGTGCAAAACTGTTGACAAAATTTTTTTTTTTTGGGGGCTAGGTGGCATGATCGAAGAATGTGCGAATGCTCTCGGACGTTTTGCAAGAAAATGTCAACGCGACTCCGACCCCTGTCGACCCCCTGTTGCGGATTCCTGGCGACGCCACTGCATCCTCTAAGGACCGGAGAAAACTGACAAAGCGCTCCATCAATGAATGATGGATGGATGAATTGTGTGATTTCTCGTATACTGTGAGATGACAATTCACTCTCACAGCTCGGTTCTAACATAAGAAAAGAGAGGGGAAAAAGGAAGGGAAAGCGAGGGAAGGAAGTACGGAAGGAGGGACGGATGGAGGGACGAAGGGGGAGAGACAGACTGAGAGGCAGAGAGAGAGAGAGAGAGAGAGAATTTAATGGAATCATACACTCTAACTACAACCATTGTTTTATCCAGACTCCAGGCCTTTGGGGGGGGGATTGAGGCTTTTTTGGGGGAATCGACTTGGTTGGAGGGGAAAAGACACAGTTCAATGCAAAAGTTTTGTGTAAGTGCTGAGATTTTTAGGGTGAATTTTGAGTTTTTTTTTTTTGGGGGGGGGGATCTTCCCTCCTAACAGGCCTGTATAAAACACTGACTACAACACAAGAGAACACATAATAATTGCTAATAATCATCAAAAGTGGGACAAAGCAAGTAAATTTTTATAGTGCAAGGGCTGCGGGCAAATGGAACATGCGGTCTTAGACGAAGAGGCAGTAACAGTTGGAACAATAAACGTATTCAAAAATTACCTGGAAAAACCTGGTTATTAAATGCTGAGAGTAATTAATTAATTAAGCCACTTTAAATTATTGGTTATTATTGCTAGGGCGTCAAATTTCTCACTCAACTGAAATAGCAAGGAACGTTAACTACAGTATATAACTATGTCAACATACTATACCTTACAAGCATTTTATATCTATAACTTTAGGAGTATAAGGGCGTACCTTTTATCCTGTTAATTGTATACAACATCAACGAACACTGTAGTTTTGTTTATGGTTTGTTAGACAGAGGGTTTCAAGGAAGCGAAACAATTTCAAGAAGAGATCGCCTAATCTTAATTTTCTCACCTCTTCGGAAATTGATAGGTTTTGGTTTGTTTATATACAACACGCATGTCTTCGAAAACATAAAGAAGTCGCCATATTGGATTCCGTTTCAACAGCTTAAAACAATGCTGATCGCCCCGCCCTCCGCCCCCCCCCCCGCCCACCCCCCCCCCCCCCCCCGCCCCCGGCCCCCCCCAACAATAAAAAAATATATCGAATTTCACCGGCTAAGCGAAAGCTGACATTCAAAGACAAACCACACAGTTCAACCAACCAACCAGCCAGCCAGACAGAGGGACAAGGACACGAAGGCCGACAAAGCAGCGTACAAACACAGAAACAACTGAACGGTGGAAAGGAGTAAGACAGACGGACGGACGGACAGGCAGGAAAAGAGACTAGCGCGCTGGAAAGCAGTCTAAAAACACAAGAGGCAAATCTGTTTCCAAATAATTGATGTAGCGCCTTCTCTTGCCACATAGGTGATAATGGCTATAAATACGCCTTGAAGAAATGTTAATAAACTATACTGGCAGAGCCGTTATCACGCAAGCAGAGGAACACACACACGCACACACAGATATATATATATATATATATATATATATATATATATGTGTGTGTGCCTCTGTATATCTGTATATATATATATATATATATATATATATATATATATATCTGTGTGTGCCTCTTCGAAAAACATAAAGAAGTATATATATATATACTTCTTCTCTCTGTATGATAATGGCTATAAATATATATATCTGTGTGTGTGCCTGTCTATATATATAATATAATATATATATATATATATAAAACATAAAGAAGTCGCCATATATATATATATATATATATATATATATATATATATATATATATATATATATATGCACACAGAAACAAGGAAAGCAAGATGGCACACCGCGATGTTATCGGACCCGGTGCGTGATAACTGTTGCTGTGTCGAACCTCATCGCGTCGCACGCCAACGAATAATTATTTCCATAACCGTGGCAGAGAAATGACTCGAACACTGTCAAACATTTTTTTTTTATCAAAGACCTCGAAACGGTTTGCTAGAAGAGGATAGATAAGTTGCCAACACGATTCGAAGCATCTGCTTATCAATTAACGCTTTTCACGCAAACAGTCAACATTCTAATGTGATGAATTAGAATAGGCATTTAGACATTGGAAACAATATGCTAACCCCGTACTTGTGTACAGGGCGCGATTTGCGGGGGGAGAATGGGGAATCCCCCCGACTGCCCAACTGCATCCCCCTACTGCTACATCCCCACCACTACATCCCCCCACTGCTACATTTCGCCAACAGCTACATCCCCCCAAGCTCGACATATCCCCCCCCCACTGCTCCAGGTCACAAATCGCAACCTGCTTGTGTATACTTGATACTGTGAATGCGACAGATTTATTTGACAAATACGGTAAAGGGTAAAGGTAGTTCCAGGCTTCCAGCCTCGAACGAGCGTAGGGTCCGGCGCTGATCTCCGACGTTAATCCTGCCTGGAGCAGTTTTCCATTGCTTTCTTTAGACCCGTGTTTTTACCTTCGCAGCTTAAATGTCGCTACCAATTCGTCCACGTCTGAGCGATTAAATTAACGGCTTGGTTGGTTGGTCGCCGGCATCATCAATTAAGACTCGATCGTGTGATGGTCACCCATCCAAGTACTAACCGCGTTCAACGTCACTGTGAGTCATTAGCAATGAAAAAAACCCCGTAAGCCGGCAGATTCAGCGACCGCCAACTCACTTCAAGAACAAAAACAACAAAGAGATCTCGTATAAATCAAGACCAATCATCCCCACCCACCCACCCACCCTATTCGCCCCCAAACACCCCTTTCAAACACCCTCTCCTGTACATAATATCTCGCTCTCGCTCTTGTTCCGTCAAGCGCTGATACGCTTCCGGCAACGGAGCGCCGACGTGTCGCTGTGACGTCATTAGACAAAATACGCGATGACGTTTATGTGTTATTGATGAGCTCTGGTCGACGTAGACGCCTAGCGTCCGCCGGGACCGAGAAACTGGAGGACGCTCGACGGAGACAGAACGCAAACAGAGGAACAAGAGGACTAGAGAAGTAGACAGAAAGACAACAAATAAAACGAAACACAAAGATATACAGATACAACAACACACACAACAACAACAACACACACACATATATATATATATATATATATATATATATACTGTATATATGTGTGTGTGTGTTTATGTGTGCGTGTTTGCTTAAACAAATATTTATTAAAAGGTTAGGTCTACGTATGTCTATATATGTATCCAAGTATGCTGTTTTGATGGTATTAATCATTTGCCAAAAACGGACAGTATGGAAACGGTCGCATTTACACCCCATATATAGACATACAGGTAGGTAGGTAGGTAGGTAGGTAGGGAGAGAAAAAGAGAGAGAGATGGAGATATAGAGAGGTATACAGAAATAGAGGTATAGAGTAGCAGCAAATGGCTGTGAAGATGCCATACTGTTTGTAGACAGCTTCTGATTATCCATGGACCATAGTCTACAGTGGCATCTGTGAAACAGTGGGATCAGCCACCTAACGATTAGTGCTTTGTGTCGTATGCATCCGACAGAATCACAAAAATTAATGCGCTGTTATTAATATTAATACGGCTGTGCAAAAGATATCGCGCGACGGAATAGAGTGCCGTCTTTAATATGGGATTTTGTAGCAGCTCTGTAGTTTAGGAATAAATTAGAGGAACGTACAGGAAATTAAAAGCTTCCTCCAAGAAGACTGGATCATGAATCTCGCTACTGGAAAGAGAAAGAGGAGAGAGACAGACAGACAGACAGACAGAGACAGACAGACAGACACACAGAAAAAGGCAGGCAGACAGACAGACAGAAACAGACAGAAACAGAGAGACAGACACACAGAAAAAGGCAGGCAGGCAGGGAGAGAGACAGACAGACAGACAGACAGAGATAGAGACAGAGACACAGATAGAGACAGAGAGACAGAGACAAAGACATTCAGACAGACAGAGAGGCAAAGTCAGAGTTACAGGGACATAGACAGGCAGATACAGAGAGGGAGAGGCCATGAAATATTCAAGACGTTGCAGGAGGAAACTAACGACCCAGCAAAGAAGGATAAACAAATAGGAAGAAATTAACAATGTGGGCGAGGCGGGGGCGGAGTGGGAGTGATTTTTTCTATTCCCCCTCCTCTCCCCCCCCCAAATGGCTGAATCGCTCGACTCGCCACTGGGTGAGGAACTAGGGTCAACCCGCCCCTCTTCGCGGTTGAAACGGCGCCGAAAATTCCAACCATCATGCATCCGAGTCTTCATTGAGAGGCGGCTACGTCATCTAACCTCCCCTTCTCTCCTCCTCCTCTTTCTCCTCCCCCTTCTCCTCCGAAATACTGCCTCCGTCTCCGCACCCGCGTCTAGCATCGCTGATAAGATAACTATAGTTAGCGCTTGCTTATCTTCAAACTCGGTCCTTGAACGGGGCACAGGAAGTGACTGTGCTGTTGCTGTATCCGAGTCCTCACGAGATATCCATCCATCCTCCCTGCTGTCCCTACGTCGAAGAAGTCCCCCACCCGCACCCGCTTCCCTCTCCTCTCAATCCCCTCTTCCCGCCCCACCCCCTCCACCCCCACGAAACGCCGGGTGCCACTTGCATCTACTAATGAGAGTCGCGCGCAGTGTCGTATTGAAGAAATTAGTCGAGAGACGTCTGCATAATGCATGGATCCTCATGACAAAATAATGTACTGTTCCTCTGATGACAGGAGAAGGCGAAGGCGGAGGAGGAGGGCGAGAAGGAGGAAAACGAGGGGCAGGAGGAGGAGAAGGAGGAGGAGGAGGAGGAGGAGGAGGAGGAGGAGGAGGAGGAGAAAAAAGACTGGAAAAACCGCGAAGACTGACAGAAAGGAAATGCTAGATGCCCTTGCGTCTATAGTGAAATGGCCAATGTCTCTTTTCTTGCTTATGACGTTCCGACAAACGGTTAATGCCGGAAATCATATCCCCGGCCAAACATCAGTATTTCAAACAAGCAGGATTTCACAACAATAATTAGGAAGGAATGGTCGAGATTTCAAGAAGAACGCAGACTTCGTTTGACCGACAGCTTTCGAAAGTACTCTGGTCGTGGTGGCGGCTCCACCGGAGTGGGCCAGGGGCCCGTGCCCCCTAACTTCATACTTAATGCTAGGTTGGCCCCCATGATTAGAAGTTGCCCCCAACGGCCCCCACTAAATCCTAGAGCCGCCACTGGTCGTCCGAACTTCAAGGTGGGAAAGGTAACCTTGAAACGACATTATCACCGTCTTAAACCACGGTAATTGTCGGCCCCCGCGGCGCCCCATAGTTTAATGAAATTCCTGCGAATATCGTCGCCAAAGCGACTGGATATTAGGTCTTTGGACGTAACCCTAGCGTCTCGTCAGTTCGTCCTTTGGTTCTTCCTGTGGATTCTCTTGTGGCGTTCCATAATTTAGCGGTCACGTGATGCGTCGGCGTTGTCACGTGACTCCGTGGGCGAAACCGAATGGGTGCTGTATAATCTGCATGGCGTAAACTTGGATGAAATTATTGGAGAGGCAAGCGCCTACACCTTCCCCTTCCCTAAGGTTGCCTCTCAAACAGTGGCGGGCTCGAGCCTATAGAGGCCTATAGTGGAAGTTTACGTCGATGGTCTATTGTCCCTGGACTGCGAAATTCTATTAATCCCTTAACTGGGGACCCCGGATATATCCGTCCATTTTGCATTGACTTACAGTTAAATACCCAGTTAGGGGGTTAACAATTAGATATAATTTCATTTTATTATTGCAAAATTTCGAAGTTTCGAGTCTTTAGATCCAAAATCAAATTCCTACTCTCCCAGAAGTCATCCCTCCCGTAGCCATGACGACCAAACCTTGAAACCACAGTCTCCTAAGGGCCAAACGATATTCGCCTGAGTCCTGACCAAGCCCTGATTTTGTTGCCATTTTAGCGCTAAATAACTAAGAACACAGGAATAAACAGATACTGCAGCACTAAACCTGAAGGCGCTATATAAACACGCGAGATTAAGCCTACTCACTTAACGGGGTTCTCTTCATACAATCTCAGTCATCTCAGTAATCTCTGGCTCACCCTCTGTCTCTGTCTCTCCATCTAACTGTCTGTCTCTGTCTCTATCTCTGTCTCTGTCTGTCTCTGTCTCTGCCTGTCTGTCTGTCTCTCTCTATCTCTGTCTATGTCTCTGTCTCTGTCTCTGTCTGTCTGTCTGTCTCTCTCTGTATCTCTGTCTATGTCTCTGTCTCTGTCTGTCTGTCTGTCTGTCTGTCTATCTGTCTGTCTGTCTGTCTGTCTGTCTGTCTGTCTGTCTGTCTCTCTCTCTCTCTCTCTCTCTCTCTCTCTCTCTCTCTCTCTCTCTCTCTACCCATTCGTTTCTTGTAGCTCCGTCTTCTCTCCATTGGAGCTGGTCTGGATAATTTCCATTGCCTTCGAAACAATGTTGCAGGAATTACACTAGACAGGACAGTAGCCGGCATTCTTTCTCCCCCCCACCCACCCACCTCCACCCTCCCCACTCCCGCCCTCCCCATTGGCAACAGTTTCCGTGGTTTCGGACGGAAAACCGGCAAAACAAAACCACACAACGAGCGAATATAACGACGGTCGGTGCCGTTATTTTCAAACGTCTTCAACGCAAAAAAAATCGCCGTTAAAATTTACCGCCGCAAGAGGCGAATCTCTACCCCCGCCCGCCCTTCCCCGCCCCCCCCAACCTCTCCTCGACGCCTCATCCGTCGGCTCAGCCTCGGAAAGAGAAGCAGCTGCCGGGGTGGGGTGGGGTGGGGTGGAGGAGGGCGGGAAGAAGGAGACATCTTCCGAACTGCACGCTGGATCGGGTGAAGAAGGGCCATCAGGAGTGTCTCATTTAGCGCCGTACTACCCCCTCCCTCCTCCCTCCTCCCCTCCGCCCCCGGCGCCCGTCGTTGCCACGGCGACCGGTACCATGGCGACGGCTCATCCTGTTCTATGGTCGATAGTCGTGACAGCAGCAGCAGCAGCAGCAGCAAGCAAAGCCGAGTGAGAAGAAGACGAGGCAAGGAAGATTGCTGCATCAGCTGCTGCTGCTGTTGTTGTGTTGACATTTTCACCCAACTTCTTTCTGTCCGCCTCTTTGGAATTCACGGAAGCAGCTTTCGAAATCGTTTCCCGAGGATCACGTCCTCCAGCGAGGTCAAAGGTCAACATCTGCAGTCGCGAAAAGGGCCAACGACGATGACCCCGAATCCAGGTCAAGATCTCTTGCCGCGAAATCGAGTGCGCGGTCTATATGTACACTGTACGGTACCGTTTGAAGAAGTATTAGCATTCAGAAATGCATGTACATTGTACAGTAGAGCTTCGTTATGACGTACTTAGCGGCTCCGTAAAATCGAGTACGTCATATCCGAAGTACGTTATGTCCAATACCAACCAATAAGGTGGCGCTTCACACGTGGCCGTACGTTGCGATACTTTATAGCCGAGTATGCGTTATAACCGAGTCCGTTATAACGAATTTCCACTGTACTGTTCAGAGATGATTACTGTCTGTCTGTCTGTCTGTCTGTCTGTCTGTCTGTCTGTCTGTCTGTCTGTCTGTCTGTCTGTCTGTCTCTCGGATAAAGTGGAAATCATTTTGGGAATTTTGCGAGCATTTCAGACGAACGGCGAGCCATAAATCGGTGGGTTGCCATGGAAACGACTGCGTGTCTTTCGAATCAAGAATTTAATTCTCACCAGAAGTAGTCTAATAATAATAATAATAATAATAATAATAATAATAATAATAATAATAATAATAATAATAAAAGTATGTTTCGAAAAACGACTTCGCCCTTTTCTTGCGAGCTTTAAGGAGGATTTTAGATTAGGCTTATAAGCAGATGCTTTAAAAAATGAGGTGCTACATAACTCATATATATATATATATATATATATATATATATATATATATATATATATATTCACTCAGAATCAACAAAACAAAATCATTTCGCTTGTCATCGACCAAAGTCAGTCTATTCCTTTCAGTTGTTGCGTAGTCAGAGTAGACATCTTTCCGGCAATTATCATTAAGGTCATCGGATATCGTTGCTGCTGTCTCTGTCTGTCTGTTTGACTCGCTATGTTTCTGTCTCTCTGTCTCTCCGTCTTTTTGTCTCTGTCTCTGTCTGACTATTTCTCTCTCTCTCTCTCTCTCTCTCTCTCTCTCTCTCTCTCTCTCTCTCTCTCTGTCTCTGCTCTCTCTCTCTGTCTTTCCTGTCTCTCTGTCTCTCTGGTTGTATGTCTGGCTGCTTTGTCTGTCGGTTTGACTCTGTTTCTGTCTCTCTGTCTTTCCGTCTTTTTGTCTCTGACTCTCTGTCTCTCTCTCTCTCTCTCTCTCTCTCTCTCTCTCTCTTATCTCTCTGGCCTTGTCTGTCTGTCTCTCTTTCTCTGGCTGCATGGCTGTCTTTCTCTCCACTCTATATCTCTAGAAAATCTGTTAGAGTGGCTTCTGTCTCATTCTTGGAGATGGTTCTATATAAATCTCCGCGGAATAACACGCGGAATAACACGCTCGCCACGAATCGTTCGAACAGCAGCGCCAGCGTCCATCAACCGACAGCAACAAAAACAAGTTCCTGTGAAATTTCAACCACACAGCCCTTCTTCACACTCCCACCCCCTCTCCCCTTCTCCTCTCGTCTCTAACGGCACCTTTGTTAGCCCCGCGTCCGTCTAATTTTATTGTCGTTTCGTCTGCCATTCGTCCATTTATTCTGCCTCTTTCCTCCGGCGTTCAGTCGATCCTTCCCCCCTCTTGTCCTCGGCCACCTGTTTGTCCGTCCTTCCGTCCGTCGTTCGTCCCGCCTTCGGCGAGTGACTGCGATGGATCGATTTCGGCTGCAGACGACAAGGACGAAAAAGCCGATGAAAGAACCTCTCGAGTGCATTAGCATCGATGGACAGGTTACAGGTGTCTGTCGCTTTGAAAATCCTCTTCCTCCGCCCCTCCTATTTTCCTCCTCCTCCTTCTCCTCCTCCTCCTCCTCCTCCTCCTCCTCCTCCTCCTCCTCACCCTCCTCCCATTTCGCTTCCTCTTTCACCGCCTGCCGTACTGCCCGGTCTTCCATTTACTATAGAAAATTCTCACGAGAATAGTAGGACAGTGTCTTGTCGTCAGGAGAAGTTTTTCGAAATTCCCAATTTAAAATTTAGCAGATATATTTCTCTTTATCATCATCATCATCATCACCATCATCATCACCATCATCATCATCATCATCATCATCATCATCATCATCATCATCATCATCATCATCATCATCATCATCATCATCATCATCATCATCATCATCATCATCATCACATCATCATCATCATCATCATCATCATCATCATCATCATCATCATCATCATCATCATCATCATCATCATCATCATCATCACCACAGTTGGATAGACCGTCCGCACTCACATAACTAACTAACTTATAGCCATGCAGAATGGCGACCTTTTTTCTTGCTTGTCGTGAAGGGTTTTCGTGAAGTTGAAGGGGACGCCATTACCTGTATAGTATGCTTGTCCCGGGGCGTCGAAAACCCTGGCTCCGCCTCTGCGCCTCCGTATCCCCCCCACCCACTATATCCGCCTAAGTCGACGGAATGCCACCGGAAATACCAGAGGCAGAGATACAAAGCACAACAGACGGACATACAAACAGACTGACCGACAATAACAATTTCTACCGGTAAATACGAATTCATTGGTGGTAAAGTGGAAGAAGCTTTGGAGATAAGGAAACCCCCCTCCCTAACACAGAACTTCGTTATCAGTCGAGTTTCGCGCCGATTGGTAAGTAAGTGAGTTTGCGATTGCGATAATTTAGTAGCAAATTGCTCTGCACATGTATAGCGACAAGTGAAGCCCTGTCGACAGCCAATCTTGCTGGAGGAACTGTCTTCAATCTCAGCAAATTTAACCGCATCGGTCGAAAATTTTCCCCTAACGCGGCCCAAACTGATTAAGTCAACTATTATCTTCCCGCCCCCCCCCCATCCACTCACCCGAGCATTCTGAAAGCATTCTGATTTCATCCCTCTCAACCCACTTTCTGTCGATCATCTGGAACATTCCATTTGAGTCTAATTCAGTCTACTCTTCGTCGCTTATCAAACTCATGGGCGTCCGCAGAAATTTTTCCATGGGGGTATAAAACATATATATATATATATATATATATATATATATATATCCAGATTGCTTGTAGACATCGACGGGGCTTCAATCGGTGCAAATATGAAATCTATACGACATCACAAATTTTCGCTCAAATTTCGAAAAAAAACCCTGGACGTCATGGGCGTCCGCAGAACCCCATGAACCCTGGACGTCCATGAAACATTTTCGGGCGACCCAAAAATTCATGTCGATATTTCACCCAAATTTCTATTTAGAACCTTCAAACACCTTGCAGTGATGTCAGTGGGGTAGAAAAATCCGTCACTTTCCACCCTATTAATGTGTCTATATTGCACAATATAATAATGGTGGCTATACATTTTATAGATTTTCAAACCTTTAAAGCAGTCAGATATCGGATAGATATCCAAAATGCGGGTCCAGATTCCTTGTAGACATCGACTGGGCTTCAATCGGTGCAAATATGAAATCTCTACGACACCAGAAATTTTCGCTCAAATTTCGAAAAAAACCCTGGTTATTTCTAGGATTATCAATTTGGGGGCATATAGGTAAATTCGGGGGTCCTCTGCCAAAAAAGTTAGACAAGCAAAAAGAGGTCATTCCATAGTTGAAATGGGGTTGGGTTGGGGGAGGGGTGTCAGTCTCAAATTGGAGGAGGGTGTTGGAAGGGGGCGTGTTAGGTGGTGTAAAATATTCCTGGAAGGAGACATATATACCGTTTGCGACGTCACTCGTCTTTATATCAATATATCTTTTTCTTGTGTTCTTTACAATGTTTTTGATCCTCGTTTTTCTCTGCGTACCCCATGAGAGCAGCTCGCGTACCCCGCGGTACGGGTGCGCGTACCACCGGTTGGGAACCGAAGCGCTGCTGTAAAGTACCGAGTACTCGCTTCAACGTCTAAAAATTATTCCCGTCTGTTGTGGCGTATACTCGATACTCGCGGATATGATCGCCGGTGTTTGCAGCGTTACAATAGATCGATTCATCGCGCGGCCCACCCTCTGGGCGTGCCACCTGCTGAGGATGAAATCATCACCGATGCCTCGATGCCTACGGACACACAGGGGTCGTCCATAAAGTACGTCACGCTATGTTTCTTTTGACAGTTTCGCCCCTTTTCCTTGTAACAGCCTTTCACAAATCTCGGACCACCTCCCATTAATGTGCGCCACAAATCTCTCGGACTCCCTTAGAGCGTCGTCCATAAATTACAGTACGTATCGCAGGTTTTCTATTTGATAAATTCGAGTTTCTATGGCGACGAACGCGATTGAGATTTAAAATTCTATGCACCAGGCTTTATGCAATTATAATTATGCAGTGGTGACATCTTCTATTAGAACGCATCCTTCATAAGAGAAAGTAAAAAAACTATCACCGCGTCTATAATTCGGGCTTTGCACGCACGGAAAGTGTGACGTCACAGTGATCTCTACCCCTCCTTCCTCTGTAACAGACTGCCACAGTTTCCCTGGGGCCCCTCTCCACCTTCGAGCGCGACGAACTTTATGAAAGGCTCCACAGACGGAGACATGTAGACAGATAGACAGTGAGAGAGAGAGAGAGAGAGAGAGAGAGAGAGAGAGAGAGAGAGAGAGAGAGAGAGAGAGAGAGAGAGAAGAGAAGAGAGAGAGAGGCATACAGACATACAGACAAACAGACAGATAGACAGAGACAGACAGACAGACAGAGACAGAGACAGACAGACACAGACAGACACAGACAGACACAGATAGAGACAGTTTCTTTTGGCTTCCTGTAAGAATTTTCTTAGAATACGCAGACCGCCGTTAGCTGTGACGTCACGTGACATTTTAGAAGCAGACGACAAGTGAAAAAGCGCGCCAAAACGGCCTTGATTCGCCGCCGCCGTCGCTGGCGACGCACGTATGAGAATGGCGTTCGATACATAACAATGGATGCGTGCTATAGTCTGCCTATATACAGTGTAGACTCGCGTACTCGTGGACGGGCAATTATTTGACTGGAGATAATGGCACGAAAACTATTATATTGGCGTTCCTCAATATAATAACTCATCCGCCTATGTCAGCGGGTGCTTTTGTATGGTCGGAGTGGCTCGCGGCCTAATGGCAACATCGGACCGGGCCGATGATTTACGGGCTACCCAGTCGATGAAAACACACACACACGCGCGCACACACACACATACACACACGCGCGCACGACTGCATGGAACCGGAAAAAAAACTGGCAACAAAACTTAGGATTTCAGGATTTTTAAAAGCAGCTGTCGCTAAGTGACGCTTCGTGCGATAATGATGACGACGACGACGACGACGACGACGAAATGAGTGAAGCAAACTCGACTGACATTGACGATGATGATGATGATGATGATGACGACGACGACGACGTCGACGATGGCTGTACCTGTAATGCAGTGACTAAGTGGCGAGAAAAAGCAAATGAGTAGGCTACATTATATTCTTAGCGACGTAATGAACTCATCAACTTGTTAAATATTTCATTCTCTCTCTCTCTCTCTCTCTCTCTCTCTCTCTCTCTCTCTCTCTCTCTCTCTCTGCCGCTTTCTGTCTCTGTCTCTATCTCTGTCTCTTTGTCCATGTCTCTCTGTCTCTGTGTCTATCTTGTCTTTGTCTGTCTGCCTGCTCTTATTCTACCCTCCTTTCTATCATCGTCTATTGGTCTCATTTTTCTTCGTCTCTTTTGTTCGTTCGTTCTTTCTTTTTTTCTTTCTCTCTCTCTCTCTCCTTCTCTCTCTCCTTTTGCCGTCAAATATGACAGACTGGCTTACTGATGAAATTTCAGCTCATGTTACCGTGCAGACGTAATCGCCCACCCTCTTCTTCGGCACCACTCTCTTACTCACGTTTTAGATACTATTAAAAGAATCGTCGGTCGATCAAAGGGTCTCCTTTATTTCCAGTTGATTCTACTTTTTTTTTGATTCTACGGGTTATTTTGAAGCCAGACACAAGCTCTACGGTGCACCATCAGTCCAGGGAACAAACGAGCTCTCAAAGCCGAAATATCTTTATATCCTTCCACCCACCCACCCACCCACCCCACCCCCATGCTCCCACCATCCTCCCCCGCCGAAGTTTCCTGTTATCAGTCACCCAAACGCCCTTTTATCTGATAAGAAATAAATTACTTCGATGATTGTAATAATAATAACAACAACAACAACAACAACAACAGATTTCTTCTGTCAGGCAGAACTACGGTAGAGGCAACAGCGAGTTAATGAGAAGCGAAGAAGCGCGTGCGGGGGTTGCCTAGCAACGGTTGCCTGGATACCGGACTCGCTGAACCTATTGCGCCGCCGAGAAGGTTCCGCGTCTTTGATGTTCTCAGCGTTCAAATTCAGACGCAAATGAAACCACGGTTTTTCTAAATCACTCTCTCTCTCTCTCTCTCTCTCTCTCCCTCTCTCTCTCTAAGGCATCGGAGTAGGAAAGAAACAAACAAGCTCCAGGTAGAATCTCGTCTGTTGTCTGTCTGTCTGTCTGTCTGTCTGTCTGTCTGTCTGTCTGTCTTGATCAAAGACTACAGAAATGGGCCCAAGACCGAAATTCCTAAGTTATAGCGGCATACTTACTACAAAAAACAGTTATGATGATGATGATGACGACGACGACGACGACTACGACGACGACTACGAACTACGATTATATTGCCCGAAGTTCAAACATCTCCTTCCACCCTCCATTCCACCCTCCTCTCCGACCCACAGGTCTTCACCGGATACAGGGTCCAGAGATCCTTGTCCGGTATAGAAACCGGACCAACCGGACGCAGGACAAACCGGATCAATGAGTCCGACTCACGACTGGAATTGACGATTGCCTGCAAGGGTCAACCGGTGCGTTCTGGTCACGTGATGGCTGATACGGTCACTATATATATATATATATATATATATATATATATATATATATATATATATATATATATATACGGTATATAGAACGGACAGCTGCATACAGATCTGACGCAAATGAATGCAGTTCCCGGGACGAGAAAGGGACGATTGCACGGCGTACAGTAATGTTTCACCACGTCCACGATGACGTCAGAGTGCCGGAACGAGTGTGACGCTTGCGTCCACCTGAATGACGTCACGTTACGTCATCGGATCGCTGCCACTCGTTAGTTGGCAGAGAACTAATGCATCTTCATGAGACCCTTTTATTATTATTATTATTCTACCCAGTGCGATATGAATTTGCGGAATATGATTCTAACCGATGCGGTAGTCTCGTCTTATCCACTGGCATCTAACACAACTACTTGTTCGAGGAGGTTGTCTACCGTTAAAAGCAAGAACTCGTAACGAGAACGTGCAACGACATTAGATGTTTTTAAACAATGTCGTCGTCGTCATCATCATCATCATCATCATCACCACCACCAACACCACTATCGTCATCAACAACAATAACAACAACTTTATCATTACTGCAGAACATAAAGTAGTCTCGTTATTCTTTTATAGAGCGCTATATAAGTGGATAGGATTGAAGGGATCGGTGTCATGCATAGATATTGGTTTTCGCTTTTCAAGGTCATTAGTAAAGGTCACAGAATTAAGTGCAAAACGGGCAAAGACAGCGCCAGACTGCAAAAAAACTATAGGCAAAACATTAAAGTACAGTAATTTTAGATCGGAGATAGGGAACCAGTACACGTGCCCATGCCACTGTGGCAGACAGAGGCGGATCCTAAGGGGGGGGACCCGTGCCCCCTACTACATAGGGTGCGTAAATTTTGATTACAACAAATAATTACACACCTACTGTCATCACATACTGTAATGTCTATATACAGACACTTGAACACAATGATAGAATAATAATAATAATTATTTATTTACTTAAAAATATTTTTAAAAACAGAGACATTAATTAATTCCCTGGGATCAATAACGAAACGGAGAAACTCAAATATATACATGGAGATCGACAAAACAAACATAGCGGCAACACTGTCGAGGATCGAGGAGGGAGGAGAGAGGGACGGCGCCCCATGGGGGCCTCGTCTCTCCTCGCCTTCCCTTCCCCCCGGGGGGAGGGGCAAAGGCTATTCAAACAGAGCGGCCGTCAGTACACGCACGGCATGGTCA